>PVHP010006337.1:0-61128 GCA_004024765.1 Zapus hudsonius | reverse complement strand
GAGTGTCCTTGAACTTGGACTTTCAGGCAGGTCCACCCATCTCACACCTGACCCCTTCCCCTTGAGTCGAGGTGTCTCTTACTAGAATTCAAACCTAATCCTGAAATTGATTGGTCAAAGATAAACCAATCAGCTGTCTCTCTGATTTACCTAGCCCAGGGAATAGAGTCACCTGGACAGGAAGTTTGTTGTCTCTTTTATTCCACATGGCTTCCTAACAGAGAGACATCTGAATCTGCAGGCTCCAGGTCTAGGTAAGCTTGAGCTGTGGTGAGGAGAGCTTGGGGTTCATTCTCACATGAACCTTTCACCTCATGATGGGAGCCCTTTTATATCTTTCTTTCTTTTTCTTGTTTGCTGGCCAGCACAGATTTTATAGCTATGTGGCTAAAACCTTCCCCCACCCCCGTGTGCTCTCGACTCACTAATGGCTGGAGATCTCTGTAACTTCTCATTTCCTTTTAAATAAAGACTTCACTATACTTTATCCTCTGCAGGTCTATAATTTTCTTTCTTTAATTTATAGAATGAGAATCCAGGTACTCTTTAAGTTTTGAGGTGCATTGGAATTAGCTTGGAACCCTAACTTTCTGGGAACTCAGCTTTCCTGTTATACCTAGTTGTCAGGGACAATGCTTTGTCCACATCTGTACCCCAAAGACCTACCTACCAGAGCTTCCCAAGCATAGAATGAGCCTTTCCCAAACATCTGTAAACATATGCAGGTGCTCAGAGAATATGGAGTGAAAGGAAAATGTTAGTTTTGATGGCAGAAAGCGTATGAGAAAGTTAATTTGATGAAATTGGACCCAATTTAGAGACTTAAAGAGGAAATACAGCTAGAATGTCATTTTAAGAATAGAATTTGAGGATGGATAGATTGCTCTGTGGTTAAAGGTTCTTGCTTTCAAAGCTTGCTGACCCAAGTTTGATTCCCCAGGACCCATGTAAAGACCAAGGCAGGGTAGAGCATGCATCTGTATCCTTTTTTTTTTTTTTTTTTTGAGGTAGGGTCTCAATGTAGCCCAGGCTGACCTGGAATTCACTGTGTAGTCTCAGGGTGGCCTCAAACTCATGACGATCCTCCTACCTCTGCCTCCCAAGTGCTGGGATTAAAGGCGTGCACCACCACGCTCGGCTATGCATCTGTATCCTTAAGTGCCTACTACAATGAGAGGTGAGGCCCTGAAATCTGAAGCTCACTGGCCAACTAGACTGGCCCTTGTAGAGGCAAGAGGGCCTGTCTCAAAGAGGAATGCAGACACCTCCAGGTTGTTCTTAAACTTCCACTAGAAAGCTCTCAGGTCTGGAGAAGACTCTGAAGTCACCAGTGAGCCTCTGCTGTAGGCTTCAGGTTCAACTTCAGAGAACAGACCAGTCTCTGACCTTGACTGGAGCTCTGGTCAGTACTTCCAAAGCTGACAATTTTACAAAGCCATTGTGATGACATCCAAGTTACTCCCTATAGTGAGCCTGTTTCTACCTAATGTCTTAAATTCCAGCCTCTTCACAAGAGATGACAAAAATGTCTGCCCAAGGCTATCCCAAAAGATGAGATCATGGTCTCGTATCTAAACTAAGCATTCCAGATACTTCAAATATGAAATTATTTTGATATTCAATTTGATAATTTAATAAGTATCAATGATCTTCCAGGTCCCTTTATCCTCTAGTCAATGATGTTTTTCATGATTTGCAGAGAAAAAAAAAAGCCATTTTTTCTAGTGATGATGAGAAAGTCATTCTTATCTCCTGATGCCAGTTTGTGACCACAAAATTCCACTAATGTATCTGTTTCTGCAAGTATCTTTGTGGTGAGAATTCATGGTTAAGAATTCCCTTTACAGATTCACACTACGAAAGTTAGCTGTGTAACTACTAAGTCAGAATTATGCAACTTCAGATTCCGGACACTTGCTTGAGTTGCAAGTAGGAGAGAATTCTGTAGAAGTGTGGAGCTCTCCCAGGTCTGAGAGAATTCTGTAAGAGTCTGGTGAGCTCCCAGGTCCCTGAAGCATTATGAACAGCATTAAAGGGCTTTTCAGATAGGTCAGTCCATGAAGCCGGCCTGTCTTTCTGGGTGTGTTGTGAACTCACCAGTTCTCTGTAAAGCGGATCAAGAGTGAACCAGAGAGCCACGGCACATCGCTGTCCTTTGGTGACTGCCTTCACCCCATGCGGGTTCTCGCCTCCAGATGAGAAGCTGATCATACGCCCACACTTGGGTTTTACGGAGGCCTGGCAACAGAAATGAATGATGCTTTCTATCATCCTACCTTGGACATCTCTCCTCAGGAACTATTTGATTGAGGTCTGAATCAAAGGATAATCAGTTGAAGAAACATAGCCCGTCTTCATTTGTTCATCCATAAAATATAGTTAGCATCAAAATAGCATTTATCTCATAAAATGTAAAAAAAAATTAGCTGAATGCAGGGCAGAGCCCATGCACAAAGAATCACCCAGAAATCCTTTGTTAATAGGATTAGGAAACATAAGTTCTATTTAATTCACTTAATGTAGCTTTGGCATTATTCTGCGTCAGTTTTGCAGTAGGGTAAGGGGGCTGAGGAACTGAGTGTTTCAAAGAAGAGTCTAATGTGAGTTTTACATTGTACCCACTTCGGGAAATGCTGAAACCTTACTCATTCTGTGGTAGAGTTTGGAAAACTACAGGAAGATCAGGCCAACAGTATTGCTATTCTCCTAGAAAACAGACTCACTCTAACTAGCAACATGTTAGATTGAGTTAAAATGTGCACATTAGAAAAAAATGTTGTTTTCTTTATGCATCGAATAAGGTTGCCACAGGGTTTTAGTTCCCTGGTGTGTTCAAGAACATAAACTTTTTCCTGACGTCCTTGGATACTAACTAACATGCATCCAGATTGTGCCATTACATGTGGAAGGCCAGACTTAGGGGAAGTCAAAATGCAGAGACTCAGGTGTGTGCTGGCATGTGTCTCCATGTGCATCTGTGAGCATGCGCACATAAGTGTGTTAAGGGAAAGAATGGTTAGCATAGGGAGATCTGCTTTTCTGACAGTGCTTAAGGTGAACTTTCTGATGTCCACATATCAGGCTCACAGGCTACTGTTGCCCTCATTGTAAGTCTCATTATAGTTTCCTGAAGAAAAAACTGGCCACGTATTTCCACACATTCGTGCTCACTGAGTGATGCTTGGGGCCTCTGAATGGGAGATCAAAAAGCCTCCCTAGTAAATGGCCTTGTGGATGGAGCTCCCAGCGGCCCAGGCTGCTCATTCCCTGGCCTGGTCAGGGCTTGCTGTCTCAGCCACACAAGGTGCACGTTGGTTCTATGTGATTGCCTGATCTTAGTAGCAATACTCTACAATATTAAAGAAAATCTTAACCTTCTAAGAAAGATTAAGAAAAAAAATCTTTCTATTTAGCATTAAGAGTCAGAGAAGTATTTCTGATGTAATTGTCTGGGATAAACATTAACGTTCTCCGACCATTCAGTTAATTAAATTATCTCTGATTTCAGTGTGGCTCTCCATGAGGCAAGACCCCCACACACACCTGTTGTACTTCAGGGGTCCAAAAAGGGTTCCCTAAAAGCAAACCTTTCCATTTCTCTTTGTTGAGGCCAGAATAAATTTGCTATGGGAAAGCTAAGGACTAGGAATTCACCAATTTTAAGAATTCAGCACCTGAAAATTTAACTTGTCTATGAAGTGTTCTAAAACTCTCCTACATGTATTGATACAAAGTAATACTGATGTTTTGGATTAAAAGTAATACAGTTTTCCATTTGTCATTTGAAGGGAGGTTAGATTAGAGGTTTTAAAATGCACAAATTATCAAAATATAGATATGTAAAAGGAGAATGTTATTTGCGTTCACTTGTTTAAAAAGCAGAATTGCTATTAACTTACATTTTTAACAATAAATGAAACTTTCATATAGTATTCTTTCAATATTGAACACTTCCAAAAATAGCCACCAGGTGGAGTAGAAGCAAAGAAATCTTTTTACCAATCTGATTTTCTGTCAAACTGATTTTCTTCAAACTTTGAAAAGTGAGCATTTTCCTACTTCAATTTCTGTTAGAAGAACTTTGAGTGAAATGCTTCTTACATAAAGCTCTTCCTAAAGTCAAAATCTTGTTTAGGGGTTTTAAATTCCAGACTAGACCATTAATCTTGGTTTAATGTCTCAGATTAGAAAACATGAAAATACATACATACTACACAACACACACACACACAATTTCTTTTTTATAAAGTGAGGCATCACACCCTCTTAAAAATAAGTAATCACATTAAATTCCACGAAATACATTTTAGTTATAACTGTGTTTTGGGACGACACATTTTTGTTTATTTTTGGTGTGTGTGTTTGCCAGGGGTATTATGTGTGTGCCCGTGCTCCTAGGTATATGAATGTGGATGCATGTCAGGGTGTGCATATGGAGGTCATGTTGGAAATGCCCTTTGACCTTTCATGTCAGTTTGGTTTTTGTTTGTTGTTGTATCTTTATTTGTTTTGAGGCAGGATCTCTCCATGTTCACCACTCTTTGCCAGGCTATTTGGGTTGTTCTGTGAGCTCCTGGAGGATTCTCCATTTTCTGCCTCACATCTTGCCACAGACGTGATGGGATTACAGCCATTCAAGCTACGGCATTCAGTTCACACTGATTCTAGGGTTCCTAACTCAGATTCTCACACTTGTATGGCCAGGAAATATTCACTGAGCCAACAGCTTTCTGGGCAACTTTAGACACATTCCTTGCAGGAAGTCTCTTTAAGCCCAGCAGCTCTTTATGAACCACAGTAGTGTCGGGAATGATACATGGATCTTTGTGATGGTTAAGTTTTCAATGTGACCTTTTTAGGAATCTTGGGTGGGTCTCTGATGTTGTTCACAAGAAGACACCCTCTCAGTAGGGGGCAGGTTGTAAGGAAGCTCAGGGAAGCTAGAAATGGGTATCCTTTCCAAGGAGAGCAGTGCAGGAAGGAAATTCCCTAGACTGGAAGCCAAAAAGTCTAGGATAGGGTTGCAAGACCCCACCATAAGGCTATATAAAAAGAAATCCATCTTCCCTGCCTCCCTGCCTGAATGGCTGCTGGCGCTTGTCATCCATTTCTTTGTTGGCATTGGAACAAAGCTTTCTCAGCCTTCCAGCCTGGACTGAAGACCAGCAGCTCCCCAGAAAGCCTTCAGGCCTTCAGTGCTGGATTGGGAATGCTGAGGCATCCAGCCATGTGGACTGAGTGGTTTACCAATTCCTTGACTCTGGGGCTTGCAGACTGCAATTGTGGGACTGCCTTGAACTAATTCAATAAACTATAATTCATTCTGTTGGTTCTATTCCTCTAGAGAACCTGACTAAACCAATATTCCACTATTGATTACAAGTGCAAGCAATGAGATTGTAAGCACAGAACTTGGGGAAAAAATTTAGAAAGAGCTCATATAAAGCCAAAACTTTGAAGTTCATCACACAGATGTCCCAACGATTTAGATTTTACAGTGACAAAGGAGACCTTTTAATCTATTTAATCTATATAATTCATGTATTTCTTATTTATTATTATTTATTTTTATTTAATCTATATAATTCATGAATTTCTTCAATTTGAAAACTTACTTTTCTAAAATGGTGTATGCTCTTTGGCTTAAAAATCAAAAGATTCTAATGACGGTGTGTATAAATGCTAAGGTGGCTAGCTTTCCAAAGGCATTGGCTTGCTTAGGAATAAGGGGGTTGAATTTTACTTTTGATAGTTATGAGTGTGAATATCAGTCTGGAGGTAAAGACTAATGACTTGAACTCACAATTACTGTGTGTAAATTTATATGAACACACATATTTATCTATAATCTAAATATGCACATGCATATGTACCTATACAAGATCATTTTGTTTAGTGGTTTAAATGCTAGCATCCAGCATGCTGGTCACCTGACAGTGACCTTCTCTAATGATGCATTCTAGGTGGGTGAGGTAGAAACTGATTCTCATATTTCCATCAGGCTACTTGTAGAATCAGAAGCTCTGGATTTTGATTCCAAGTCAACTCTATGTAAAGATCTTCAATTTGCTCATCTTTAAATGGGAGCAGAATATATTTATTGATGCCTTACATTTTTACATGATCTGTCAATTCACTCAGATTCTAACGCTTGAATTCTTGAGCTCAAAAGTATTTGAAACCCAGCAGCATATTATCCTTGGGAAAATGACAAAAGTGAAATAAAAATACTAAATAAACTTGTAGGGAAAGGTCTACTTACAGTCACGGTCTTAGCATCCATTTCAGTGAAGATGAATTCTCCTCCTTCAAAGTCATCATTCATATAAAGGAGAGCACTAGAAGAAAAACCAGGGTAACTCATTCATACAGTGATATAGACTTTGAATAGTATCACCATACTGAAGACTGGATGAGCACCAACCTATATAGCAAGTTGCTTTTTTAAAAAAAATATATTTTATTCATTTTCAAGCAGAGAAATGCAGAGAGAGAGAGAGAGAGAGAGAGAGAGAGAGAGAGAGAGAGAGAGAGAGAGAGAGAGAGAGCGCACCAGGACCACCACCTTGTGGGTCTGGCATATGTGGGTACTGGGGAATTGAACCCGGGACCTTAGGTACTGGAGGCAAGCCATCTCTCCAGCATGCAAGTTGCTTTTGAAGAACACTGACCCCTTTAGGTATTCCCCCGAAAGTGTTTATGGATTCCACTTAAAGTTTTAGTAACATTCAAAATTTTCACCATATTACACTTCTCCCAAAGAATACCTAGTCCTAATGTCATATCCACACTGCTTGTAACTCTCTTATCAAATAGTAACTCCAGGGATGCAGTGTTTCCTTAGCTAGAGTGAGTTCCTTGTGGCTTAGGCTGGTCTTCCAGGCAGGGGGTGCTCAATCAATTTGTTTTAAATAGACCATAGTATAGCAATGACTGAAACACTATTATATGCACATAGTGCCAACAACTCCTGACTCAACCCTTTTCATATTCAGATAGGATTCCATATTACAAGGTAATATATTTTCCTCTGTTTCTATTTTATTAATTACAAAAGACAGACATAGGTCTTCATGGATGTAAGTAATAGACATGTAACGTGATGAGACCATGTCCTTGTATTATTGGAGTAAGAAAATCATCAAACGATATGCCTTAACAGATTTAAGAAGATAGTCTACTTGATAAGGGGCAAAGGTGCATGTTTATGGTAAAAATGAAAAGAGTCACTTCTCAGTTAAGCAGTTCCTTCAGATGATCACCGGGGAATCTGTTTCACAGAGATGACAAGTGAAGCAGGCAGCCTTCAGGTTCTCCTGGCTTTGATCACTGCTAGACAAAAGCTGAGTTCAGTAGCAGGTCCAAGTATACCTGTAGTCCCTAAATGTGTAGGCAGGTGGCTCCTTCCAGCATTCATTGGCTTCTGGATCCAACAGGCAATTGTCAGCATGGATGGGATGGCTGAGGTCATTTCTCCTATCTTGCTGGCCTGCCAGGGGAAGGAACAGTGGAGAATGAGAGACAAAGCGTGGTAACTTTGGACAGTGTAAATCACAATTTACTGTCTTCTGTAGTGACCAAGGTGGACAGAGGGAAGACAGGCCAATCAGATGAAAGGACAGAGGGCAAGATGTCATGAGACTGATCTGGTTTGGACATGGACTTGATACAAAACCTTGGCCAAATCATATCATTCTCATCAGCCATGAAAGACCTCGGTTAAATATATGCGTGTATAGATTTCATGTATTTCATAGGTTGCATTTTGGGTGGGTAACAAAAGCCTAAGGAATGGGTAAAGATGTGTACCAGTGGTTCTGACTCAACTCAAACTCCACAAGGAGTTTGTTTATAAATTTATACGAACACACATGTAATATGAAGGGTGCTCCTGCGATATTTTCTTCTTCCATTTAGGTGAGTGGAAGGGAAGAGAGAGAAGACATGAGGAGAGGAGTGATGGAGGAGAAGAGAGAATCGATGATGAGGAGAGGAGTGCCAGTGTCTGGGCCTTTTTCAAAACATATCTTCAGTAACCATTCTCACTGCTTTCACTCAAAACTTGGAGACATAACAACTGTGACTTTAACTCCTGGGTCACTGGAGAGAGAAACCTAGAATACAATCTCCTGGATTTTGATAAGTAGATTTGAAGACAGGAAATTTATACAGTGCGAGTTTTCTAGAATGTTTGAGACACAAATGGGTGATGTCGAAGAATTTGTAAGCTTAGTTTGTTGTAGAGCTGAACGGCCAGTGCCCATGTAAAGCTAGATGCACAAAGAGGCACATGTGTCTGGACTCTGTAGTGGCTGGAGGCCCTGATGTGCTCCTTCCCTCTCTTCTATCTCTCTCTGCTTGCAAATCAATAAATAAAATTTAAAAAAAAGAAATCTATAATTTTTATAGAATGTTGGTGTAAAAGGTAGAAGGGCTTTGTTTGGCATTGGTTTCCTTTCCTGCTGCAGAAGGTAAGAGGTTCAGGCATCTTACCAGACAAGGCAGTTCTGCACACCAAGTGTGTATAGGAAAAATACAGGGTTGAATTGAGCATGAAGTAAGATTCCACAATCTTCCGAGCCTTCTCACTGATGTCATAAAACAGACGAGCACTCTTCAGTGGTACTCTGCCTTCATAACCAAACTGACGGGAAAAAAAAAAGGATAAATATCAGAAACCACAGAGTTGATTGGAGCACTTGAGATAAACAGACTCTAGGTTTGGCTAAACCAGTTCAGGATGGTTACTGGTATCCTAACCAATGGGGATGATACCACATGCCTGTGGGCTTAGCTAGAAACAGCTCTAATCACAGAGGGAAAATAAAAGGCTACTCTATCCCCCCTCCTCTCTTAGAATGCATTCTTCATTTCCTACAGGAGAGAAGACTTATTTATTTTGGTTTGCTTTCACAGATAGCTCATGACCTCCTTAAGGACAGTAGTTATATATTCATTGGTCAGATATAAATTTAGGAAATGCAAAGTATGATAAATGATGGGTCAAAGGAAGGGATGATTTAAAGCATCAAAAGTGGTTAGAGAGTAGCCCGGTGGTTGACCATGTGCTTAAAATGAACCCTTAACACTTCCAAACACACCGTCAAAGTTTCCATTTCATATGTGGCCCCTTCTTAACTCCAAGGAGCAAAGATTTTTACCTTCAGTGCTTTAAGGACTGTTGCACCTTCAAACTTCTCGTTGGGTGTATGGGGTGAAGTTTTCCCTCTGTAGCCATCGCCAACCAGCAGGATCCTCTGGAAAGATAATGCAAGATGATTTGTCTGACCCAAGAATGACTTCATCATGCCTTCCTTCCTACTTTGGCTTCCAAACCACTGAAGCCTGGGCACCATTCATATCAGGAGGCAGGTATAATAATTCACATCCAAATAGGTATTACCCCTTTATCATTACTCCACATTTTCATTATGAGACACTAGCTCTTGAAGTGGTGAAATGAATAAGAGTGCTAGGCTGACAAACTGTGCCTGGGCGATAGTGATGGTGAGAGAGACTGAGGACATTCAAAACACACCAAAGCAGAAATCCAGAAGTTGCTGAGAGCTTAACACTAAAATAGACTTAAAACACACTCACCAAGGCTCAGAGAAATTTGCAGAAGAGGGGGCAGAAAGATGGTAAGAGTCACAGGATGGGAGGGAATATTCAGAGGCACCCCACACACATTGACTGACTGCTGCTCACACAACTCATAACCCACAACTGCACGATGACTACCACCAATACCATTGAGGACAGTCACTGGAATGAGGGCAGGGAGGGGAAATATGATGGTTCTAATTGATGATTTGTCCATACAAAGTTAAAATAAAAAATACTTCTCAATAAAGATGTATAAAACAAATGATTCCTATATTGCCTAGTGTGATGGTTAAATTTTGTTGTCAACTTGACCTTTTTAGTAATCTTAGGTGGTCTCTGAGGTTGTTTACAGGAAAATAGCCCTCTTAGTAGGGGGCAGGATGTAAGAAGGATCAGGAAAGCTAGAAACAAACTTTCCTTCCTGGGAGGGCAGAAAGGAAATTCCAGAGACTCAGGGAGTCAACAAGTATGTGGAAGGGTCTCAAGACCCCACCCTAAGTATACAAAGGGGAAGGAATTCTCCCCTAGGCCTGTATGCTATTCTGTGTGTGGTGCTGGTGATGGGTTTTTTGCTCTGCTTGGACCTGTGAATGGGGGCAAGCCTCTTTTGCCATTATGGAATTTCCCCTGCTCTGTAGTTTCAATAAGTCCTTTCCTCCCATAAATGTGCCAGGCTTGGAGGTTCATCCCAGCACCATGTAGCTATGACAGCTAGTTATTGATTAAAGTAAAGATGTTTTCCCAGGTACTTTATATGTGAGAGAGGGCACATCACAGATGGCTTATCCTAGGAATTAAGGCAGGGTATGTTCCAGATCCCACCTGGGAAAACTAAAATCATGTGAAGCTGAAAGCTATGAAAATGTCCCCACAGTAACTGTCCTTCCAGGACAAGGGACATTCCAGGCCTTATTCCTGGATTCAAAGCTCAGGCAGTGGCTGCTCAGGGTCAGGGACAGTGGCCCCTCCCTCCAGTTCTCACACTGGCCACGCTGTGCAGCTCCCGGCACTCCTCTTCTGACAGGACGTTGTCTAGAAGAACCCTCTGAGTTCCATTCAGCTGCTCTGAGTTGTACACGAAGGTGATGTTCTCGTAGAGCAGAGGCCCACCTGGAGGGACAAAGCACTGAGTCTGTCATTTCTGTCAGTGCTGAGCTCCATGGGGGAACAGAAAAAACACAAGAGTCTTCGATGGGAGAAAGGGACACACAGTCGCTCCATGAATACTTGTTAGGAGCACAAGAATGAATGACATGCTGGGAAGTTTCATAAATGCACTACGGATTCAAGAGAGTCACATGTCTGAGTACCAGGTCTCCCTGCAAGAGTATAGTAATCTACCACATATGGAACAGATCAACTTTTCTTTTCTTTTTTCTTTTTCTTTTCTTTCTTTCTTTCTTTCTTTTTTTTTTTTTTGATTCCCTGTGATCCTGAATAATAGACTCAATCCATTGGAGGCACACTTCTCACAACTCCTATGTCATAACAGCACAGCCAAATCCTTAATGACAAAGTCACATTCCCCAGAAATGGCATGCCTACCTCAGTTCCACTAGTATCTAGAGAAATGCCTCAGTCAGGTGACTCAGGTACCAAATAACACTGCACACCATGGCTACTTCCTCAGGCTTCTTCCTACCATTTAGCTAAGAACTACTGTATTTAAATTATTTTCTAGGTATAATATTTACATTGAATTTTTATATGGGATGGTTTTCCATACAACTTCAGAAAAATGAGCCCACACAGGCTCTTCAGCAGGTGGTACTTTGGAAACACATTTTTTTTTTGTGGTGAATTTACAAAACCCAGATGGCTCAAGGCTTTTGTGCTCATAGGGCAGGACTGAGGGGCAAAGCCTGTAATGCTAAGGAAATCTTCAGGAAGGCAGAATACAAACAGATAGAAGCAGAAACTGACTGGAAAAGAGAGCAATGTGCTTTTTACTCCTGATTTTAATCCTAAATGTAATAACCTGGTAAGGTCACCAAAGAAGGCCTTCCAGAAAGAACACAGCTCATCCTGTCCTTGATCCCCTTTTGGGGTGGGACAAAGGGCACCTACCTACACAGGAGCCTAAAACACATATGGTGAAGGAAGAAGAGACATTACAATTGATGTCGGCCTGACCTCTATGCACCAGAACATTCCACTATTTAAGTGTTGAGGACCACAGTTAAGATACAAGCTTTGCTTCGCTCTAGCCCATGACTAATGGGACATGAAAAGCCAGGCGTGTTCAAGTCTTGAGCCACGCACGGTCAGCTGTGAAACTGAATGAGTGTTCCTCCAGGAGCACCTGTGCTGACAAATTGTTTTTATGCATTTTTCTTCAGGTTCGTAATTATAAAATCATGTAAATATTACCTACTTTGATAGTTTTGTATAACTGTAATACCAAAACCAATTTAGAAGATTAAATGAAAGCAAGACCATAAAAATGCACTTAAATTAGCAATATTAGCAAAATGGTTAATGCCATTTTGTTTAAGATTTTTAAAAACTCACTTTTCATGGGAATATTCTCCCAAATGAGCTGTACCAGGTTCTCTTGGGCCATCATTCCTTACAGGGTGGCGATGTATTGTACCATTACTTTCTTTCAATGAAAGGGTTATACAATCTTAGTGTACATGCTGAGTTATAGTCTTTATCCAGTTCCCACATAATATTTATAAATTTGTTTTATTTATTGTTAATCTGTAATCACAGATGTATTAACAGCATTATCGTGACCATAAGTGTGATACCACTGAGGTATTAAATCTTAAGGCAGGACTTAAGTTATATATGACCATTCTGATGATGACTCATTGTGTCTTTTAATTTTTAAAACTGTCACATAAACTTATACATATATAATCTCAGGGCTGGGAAAATGTCTCAGCAGATAAAGGTGCATGCTTGCAAAGCCTGTCATGCCAGGTTCTATTTCTCAGGACCCATGGAAAACCAGGTTGATTCTTTCATTTTCCTTCCTTCCTTCCTTCCTTCCTTCCTTCCTTCCTTCCTTCCTTCCTTCCTTCCTTCCTTCCTTCCTTCCTTCCTTCCTTCCTTCCTCCCTCTCTCTTCTCTTTCCAAAATCCTTGTAAATAAAAAATTTAAAAAATATTTTAACAATAGAAATTCTTGTAGTCTAAGAACAAATCCACAAAGCCCCTCATTTTCAGTATCATGATTTTTGAATAAATATAAAACTCTGCTATTTTACAACTAAAAGCGTCTCAGTATTTGTTCTGCTGAGAAGTTGTGGGAAAGCATTGAGATGAGGACAATCTGAAGACTGCTTGGAACTTTGAATGTGTGAATAGGCTTTTAGAGTTTCCTAAGCCTTTCTATAACAGGTTGTGGTTTTCAGCCCAGATGAACACAATTCCTCTCCTCCTCACACTTCTCTCTTTCTTTTCCCTTTTACCTCTCCCTTCTCTTCCTTTCTCAAGCTCAGAGCTCACTGTCTCCTGCTTTCAGGCCCTCCTGGGATTGGCAGCACCCCCTCACCTGCTGTGGGCGTGGTCAGTCCCTTCCTTCCATCCCATCAGGTGGTGGACTACCACATCTGTAATTATGTTATGCAAGATTGTGACTTCTCTCTTGGTCACCAAGTCAGTACATTCCCAGCTTGCATACTTTGACTGGGCAAGTGGATCTGATAGCACTTGGTGTGGCAAGGTACTGAGGGCATCCTCTGACCTACAACCAGCCAGGAACGGAAGCACCAGGCTCCATTAACCCTCAGCAACTAAAGTCTGCCATATGGCTTGGAGGAGGATATTTCCTAGGCCAGCCTCTGCAGAAACATTGGTTTAAGGCTTCTGAGAATTCCCAGAAATTGACTTAACCACACTATCCCCAGATCTCTGACCCACAGAAATTATGGATAATAAATGATGTTCTCATCTGTTGCTTACATCTGTGCTGGAATTGTATAGCAATAAAAAAGCAGAGTCATTCCCTCCCCTTTACATAACATGGGAAAGATGCTCCAACTTCAGTATGATTCCTAGTCACACCAAAGTAGAGCCTCCTTCAAATACTTGGAACGTGGACTGCATATTTCTCCATTTGAGAAATATAAAAAGAAGTGATCCTTGAATAAGAAAGATAAGATATCTACAGATTCCCTGAAAAAATTGCTAATGTAAAATTTGCAAGTTTAGCAAACTATTGTTGGTCTGAATTTTGCCAAGCTTTTATTGTTTTCTAATTTGAAATTATATTACTTTAACATAATTAGTTCACTAAAGATATGACTTTAAAGACACTAGGCTAAGATACTTCAAAAAATGCCTATCTCTCCAGCTCTGTTTTCGTGTTTGCTGTTATCACTACCAGTGAATTAGTTGACTATACTTGAAATACTGTGTTAAGTTTAGATGCAACTTTACAAGCTTGATTTAATGGCGAGGATGCAAAAGAAGATATTGTAAGTTCCCCCAATCATCCCCTCAGGAACATCAAAACATCAGAGTTGAGAAGTCAAGATGTTGTGTGGAGACTTAAATACTTAGATCCTAACAGATTTATGATGAATCTGTGTTAGAAATCTATTTTTAAATGCAGTTAACATAATTTCCACAAAAGGTGACTAGAATTTTGCATAGAAATTGCTCACATATAAACTTAACAAAACAAAACCAAATATCCACTAGCCACAACCAGGAAAAACATAAGCCTTCTCATTCATAAAATGAGTCATCCAACCCCCAAATGAAGTACAGTAGTAGCACACGAGACACAGGAAAATGTTAAAGTTAAAATAAAAATGTACTCTAAAAGGTTCTGGTTCTTGTGTGCTGATATGATGGCTCTATAGCCAATTCTTCACCACAGTGCAGGAGGGTTCCATTTCTTTTATCTTCTCTCATTCATGCAGCGTGGGCATGGCTTTGGTATTCTGGTGGCTATAGAGGTCATGCTCCTTTGTGCTCGCTGCTTGTAGCTTGAAGCAGGGATGTCATAAATATCTTCTCAGGCATGAAGGGACCATGCAAGCTAATGAGTTCTGACATAAATGTAGTTTACAAAAGACCTCGCATTTTCCATCTCAAAAACAGTTACCAGTCTGAGCAGATGGTTCAGTGGTTAAGGCACTTGCCTGCAAAACCTAACAACCTCAGCTTGATTCCCAAATACACATGTGAAGTCAGACATACAAAGTGGCAAATGCATCTGGAATCTGCTTGCAGCAGCTGGAGGCCCTGGTGTGCCCATAATCTCTGCCTGTGTCTCTCCTATCTCTCTCTTCTTGCAAATAAAGAAAATAAGTTATTAAAAAACAACAGTTACAGACAAGGACCACACGATCGGCAGTCACTGAGGTTTGAGGTTTCTAGCGCATCAATAAAAGGTAATCAGGAAACCCAGCCTTGAGGTTCCAAGTTCAACATTACTTCTTCTTCCCCCTAATGACCCTAGGATCATCGAGGAATGTGAAAGTTGTGGTCAGAAGGACCATCAGCAAGTGGCAGCAATGTCTTCAGCGAGTCACCATATATATTCCTTGGACTAGAGCCACTCTGGGATGTAGCCTTGACTGAATGCCATCTTAATGCCTAAGAGCTGTCCAGTGGGGCTATTATCAAATACTACTCTAGCCGAGGAGATAACCATCCCTTTGTGAATGATGGAAAGGTGAGACCTATTTTAACCTGTGGAGCATGCAACCTTCCTCGTCTCCTTTGCTTGTGAGGTTAAGGCACCAAGACATGAAAGTGTTCTCTGGTTTGGAATTCCCCTTCAGTCTTCCATTCTTCTCAACTTTGATCCTCTGTCTGACCTCTGGTTTGCTTTAGGATGGGACTAATCACAGAATGGCCAAGTTACTGTGAGGTTGAAGGCATGGGCCTCAGGCTCTGTACAAGGTGTGAGCTCCTGGGGATGAGCTTCTGCTTGTTGCACTGGTACACTGGTCAACAGAGAGTGCATGGAAGGGCCGCCTCCTCCCTCCCTCCCTCCCTCCCTCCCTCCCTCCCTCCCTCCTGCCTTGCCTTATGTACACTTCCCCTGCTTATGAATTTGTATCCTTTAGATAACCTTCCTAGTAAACAGAAAATCATGCCATGAACTATAAGGATAAATCTATCATATTAATAAAATCAAGAAAAGGAGCCATGAGAGTCCCCATCCATAGCTGGTCAGTC
The DNA here is from genome assembly GCA_004024765.1 of Zapus hudsonius. Lineage (NCBI taxonomy): Eukaryota > Metazoa > Chordata > Mammalia > Rodentia > Dipodidae > Zapus > Zapus hudsonius. The sequence goes on along the minus strand of PVHP010006337.1, from coordinate 45,379 downwards.
AGAAGAAATCAGAAATGTAGGTGGCAACCTATTTTGCCATTTGCCTCTGAAGTCTGAGCAGTCTAGAGGGAAATGCCCTCAACCTGTGGAATCTGATACTATGTCCAGGTACAAAGCATAGGAATTAAATACCAGGACGTCAATTCAGTGTTTCCCAGAGAACTGCTTGGTGCTGGTGGTGGTGACAGGTACCCCATGCATTTGCTCAAAGAAATGTTCTGTAGCAGGTGTGGTGGCACACGTCTTCAATCCCAGCACTCAGGAGGCAGAGGTAGGAGGATCACCATGAGTTCAAGGCCACCCTGAGACTACATAGTGAATTCCAGGTCAGCCTGGACTTGAGCGAGACCCTACCTCGAAAAACCAAAAGAAAAAAGAAAGAAAGAAAGACACAAAGAAGGAAATGTTCTGTGATGAACCCAATGGTAATATAGGAAAGTGCTTTTTTTTTCTCAACCATGAAAATTATAGAAATGTTAGGGTTTAGTCACTCAATTAAACAGCACATACAGTCCCCTGTTCCACTTTTTCTATTCATATCCTAAGATAGTTACTGAATAATAAATTCCCAGGTAGCCAGAAAAATAAAAGGCTTTGAAACTTAACAATTGCCTGGGAGTTTCCCAAACATTTCAGGCAAAGTTCTGGCCTACTAATATGCATTTTGTTGGTAATTTATAAACTTACAAAACAACATGAGCTCAGGCTGACTATGGCGCTTTCTGGCTCTGGGCTCTGTGGTTACAGATGATGGTCTGTGTGAGATTAGATGAGCCTATTATCCTGTTTTCTGCTTCAAATTGATTTGGAAGTGAAGGAAGGAAAAGGATGGGAAATATAAAAGCCACAGAGAGCCTTTTTGATCAGCTTGGAGTATCAGTACACTCCCAAGGAGTGAAACACTGTTCGTCTCCATGCTGAAAGTCTCTAATCTTGCATATGGGCCTCCGTATTTGTGAACTAGATGTGTGGAATCAACTCTGTACTTTTTTTCCATTAGTTTTACCTACCTGAAAGGCTCCCTGAGTATTCCTACAATTCAGTCTACCTTGTTAGTTTGAGCAGATGGTATTGCTAGTATTAGAGAATTACTTGTCTATCCCTTGATAGACAATTGAATGGAAAGACCCTGCATTCAATTTCAATATGCTACAAATACTGCCAGTGAAAGTAAAATATCCTCTCTCAAATCCCTGCTCGGATCTATATTCAAATATGTGAGGCGAAGTAACCTCCGATCCCATATGACCTATTGCATCTCTAAGATTCTTGGAATGCTGTGTATCCAACTACCTGGCATCATTAACTGGCCTGGTGTAGTTTACACTAAAGAATCCTGTAATCATTCTAAGCCTTGGGCATTCATCTCAGTAAGAGCAAGACCATTCAGCCCTGCCTAACTCACTGGGGTCCCATGGTGACAGGTGGCTCAGGAAACTAGATAGCATTTGCAATGACATAAACATATAAGGCACTGTTGTGTTTGAGCTTTGCTTTTGACATTCATGAACTAATTCTCAATTTTCCAGAAAAAACAGGATTTTCTATGATCTAAATAAGGACCTTCCCCCCACCTTCATCTCCCCCCCGCCTCATAAGAGTAAAACCATGCAGTTACTTACCCTCTCGTAGGTCTCGCTCTATCTTAGGAGGTGACTTTTTCCCCATTGATAAGCCATGAACTTCTGCTGCCTCCATGTTCACTCCGGAAGGGACCCTACCCATTCACAAAAGTTGAAATAGCAATTCCTATTGAATAAAGATGTCCAAGCAAAAGATACTCTCTCCAGGCAGCCTGTGATCCTGGGTTGTATGTTCCTTTTGCCCCCCTGTTCATCACATTTCTAAACTAAAATATATGCTGGTGTTCTGGGAAGAATACCGCATAACACTCCTTAAAGTCTGCTTTGTGAATTCATTACATTTAATTGAATCTATAATTTCATAGTAAGAGAATTCGCCATCAAAAAGAAAATTTAATAAACTTCTTCTATTTATAAACCAAAACAATATCCCATTTTTTAATGGTTGGTAATCATAGAATGTTCATCTTAAGAGAACACCTGGTCCAATTCTTTTATTTAAGGAAAAATCAGGATACAAAGTGACTGGGTCTTAATTTGAAGTTCAGAATTTTTAATTACTCTATTTTTGCTAATTTCCTTATAACACCTCCTGACTCTTAACTCATTTTAACATGCTGTTTGATTGAACAGAGAGGACTTACCGATTCTCATCCTGTCGTCCTCCATATCTGATCCAATAATTCTATTTCCAATTAAGAAAAAAAAGAAATGCTGTTGATAAAAGATCATTTACAGAAATAAAATTTTATGTTTATTAAACACTGAGAAAACCTAACATATTCGGAGATTTGCATTGTTTATAAAAATACATTTTATTTAGAGAATTATCTTTAAAAGGGCTGATACCATTCTCGTAAAAGTAAAGCAGAGAACAAATGAAGTAAAAATAGTATTGAGCCATGCTGATTTCACTCTCCATTGGAGAATCTGTTTTTGTTTTTCACAAGGCAGCAAGAACCATGGTCAACCCAATTCCACCAACAAGACCAGAAATGACAGCTGACTCCCCGGCAGAAGATGCACCACCTCAAACACATCAGCTAGAGCCCAAGTGAACACACAGAGGAAGTGGCCAGGTGAGCAAAAGTGCTACTTCACAGCCAGCCAGACAACCTGCACCAGAGTGATGGAGACAGACACCAAGGATACTCAAAACATTCCAAAGCAGAAATCCAGAGGTTGCTAAGAGCTCAACAATAAAGAAGACTCAGAACTCACCCACCAAAGTTCAGGGAGCTGTGCCAAGAGGGGGTGGAAATATTGTAAAAGCCATTGTCCCCCGCCCCCACGAACCAACTGTTGCTCCACAAAGAATAGACCTCCATCCCATGGAGCATTCCAGCAATCCTACTGAGGAGCGCCCTCCTTGGCATGGGGGCAGGGAAGAGGGAAACAGTGGTATCAACACATGACTTCTATGTACAACGTTACCACTTATTAAAATAAATAAATAAATACATAAATAAACACAGTATTGAATTAACTTGGACATCTGTCCTTTTGTTCCAGAAAGTGACATGAAATTTAGTAGCAGAAAGAGCTTGAAAGATCATTCAATACAAGTGTTGTATGGTTCATGAAGTGAGTAAGTGACACGTTCTGATATCTCTTGAAGTAATACAATTTTTCAAAATAATGGGATTTGATATAAATGTCAAGTAGCAATAGTATTATAAAATAATATAATTTTTAAATGTGTCAGTTTCAAAATGATAATATGCCATAGCTAACTATACTATAATTAATAAGGTCTTAAACATATTAATGTGGATGTTACATCAAGAATATATGAAGTAACTAATAGATAAGTGAACAAAATCCACACCTAGGTAATTTAAAGAGTTGATGGTACTATATAAAAAGTGTACTTCCTGCTGGTCATCAAAGGAATACAAGTTAAAGCTGCCATGAAATATTTGGCATATAATATATTAGCAATACAGGGCTTTTAAATGTTTCTTGCTGAAAATTTTGGTAGACTGGTAATTATGTATCACTAGGAACAGAAACATTTTCTTAGAAAAGCAATTGAGTTTCAAGAACTTTAAAGCATCATATATTTTGATAGTAGAGTAAGTCCACTCTTGGAAAAGTATTCCAATGTTACAGCTCAATGGATAGAAAATTCTTACTGCACTGTGTATGATTGAAAGACATTAGCAGGATTCAAGCAGCAGAACAGTTATTTATCAATTTATATGTGTAGCTTAATTATTTTAAAGCTTGTTCAGATAAAGAATTACTTATGATCTCTTCCTAAATAAAAATCAGAACACATGGGTTCTAAAAATGCCATTTCTTCTCAGATACTAGATTAGGAGATGTCATGGAAGTAAGAAAAGGACTGAACGATGTCAAAACAACAGGATTCCTTTAGAAGGCATGCTGTTTAAAGAACAAAAATTCACTTAAGCAGGATATTAAATATTGCATCCAAAATCGGGGAGAATTAAATGATCCTGAGAAAATGAATCATGCATATAATTCCTTCCAAACATAACTGCTTTTCACTCTGGATCTCTGTGGCATAAAAATCTATCCAGCTATTTTACAGTTCACCATATGTATGAAACAAAGACTTCCCACCACAGTATTTAATTTAAAGAGTATACCAGAATGTCTAACTAATGATGTGGAATGAACACTTAAAATGTCAGGGAGATGTTCTTCAGCGAACATTTCTTTTCCCCACTTTGCTCTTACCGGTTCAGTGTATAAGAATCCCAGGCCCTCTGCAGCTGACTTTATCAGTTCAGATTCAAGATTATGACGCTTAACAAACATTGTCAAATCCTGAAGAAGAAACCAAAAAGAAGGCAATTTATATTTGAATAACATCCAAGAGATGTTTTAAATGTTCACATAGAAATAATTTTCACTAGATGAAATCTGATAACGTCCCTGGAGTTTCCCAAACAAATGAACTAACACACACATTCAGAATTGCAAAATAAATAGATGTTCTCATGTCATGTCAACAAATTTTCACAAGTTAGCAAGTATGAGAAATAGACACCTCTGGCCTTAGGACAGTTTGAAAGAATTAAAACCTAGAGCGTTAACTACATTGTCAGATGCTAAGAGTGGTGTCGTGCACTGCAGACGGAAGGAGACCTCTCAGAACTCTGGCCTCACCTCTCGAGGCTCAATGGATCCTGGGTCAATGCTGTCATCCAGAAGACTCTCGTAATAGTCCACATTGTCGAGGACATCCTCGTCATCTGGATGGAAGAGCAGGTAGCCCTTGGCACACTCCAAGGCTTTCACATATTCCCCAACTGCAAGGACAAGGCATCGTGTGGTGAGTCAGCCTCAGTCTGTCCAGGGGACTTTAAAGGGAGAGACTTCAACATGTATATTGATTTCATAATACATGAGCAGTATAAGTAATCCGAAATGCTATTCCCTGTCAGGGGAAAGTGTGTGGTAAACTGATACTCCTATGGAATGTTCTTGCTAGAGCCTCAAATGCTCTGGAGACCCTGTCTAACCACAGAGTAGGCAACCTCAACAGCAGTCAACTACTTCAACACGCAATCCAGGATGTTTCAACTAGCATTTCTTACACTGTTTATGAATAAAAGTCTAGATACAATCAACTCAGCTGAAGGGTATGAAAGTGGGTTTTGAAGATAGACACAGAGACTTTCATAATAGTTGTTCTTTCTTACTAATTTTGAAGCCAGGCACGGTGGCACATGCCTTTAATCCCAGCACTCGGGAGGCAGAGGTAGGAGGATCACTGTGAGTTCAAGGCCACCCTGAGATTACAAGTGAATTCCAGGTCAGCCTGGGCTAGAGGGAGTCCCTACCTCGAAAAACCAAAAAAAAAAAAAAAAATCACATTTTGTCAGCATCATATTGATTTTTTGGAAGTTAGTATGGTATTAAATTCTGCACTTGGCTCACTTCCAAGTGTCCTTAGCTCTTGCTCTCAGTTGGAGTGGAATGAAAATGGGGAAGAAACTGACAAACACACAAGGCTTTGCTAATAAAAGTAAATTAGCAGAGGGCTGAATGCGTGTGCCAGGTCCACAATGCTGAAAACAACCTGTCAAGGTCTTCACACTGCTTTACCTCGGTAGTAGGCGAACTGCAGGTAGTCATAATGCAAGGGAAGAAAGTTCTCGATTGGCGAGAGGCGGCCTGGGCGTGTGGCAAGTTCCCTCACACATTCATGCTGACAGACAAGTACCTGTAAGTAGTGATCTGGAAGACAAAATCAAGAGGCAAGTCTTCTGAGCTGCTGAGACCCACACTTCAGTAGGGCATGCCACATGCAACACACGCAGAGACAGAAACCAACACCATCAGTCCTGGCCTGAAAATTGCAGGAAGACAGAGGCTTGCCATGGATCTCAGCAGTCCTTATGAAAGGCACTGGATCCTGATACTCTGGCTCATGGCCTTCTCCCCATGCCTCACTCTGCCCCTCTCTCTGACAGCTTCCTCCCTGCCTGGCATCTCACTACACTGAATTAGGACTTGCTTATCTAACAGTGAATTTCTCTTTAGGTTCTAGAGGAACTAAAGTCTCGGGATCATCTTTGTGATCCTAAGAAGCTGTGCAGAATAGCCATGCATGCAGGGAAATGACAGAGAAATGACACACATATGCACAGATCTTTTCCCTGTCTGGTGTTTCCTAAAGGGAAAATGTCAAACATTGTTTCTTAACACCTATTACTGAGGGCTCTGTTTTACCCAATGACAAATCAGTTTGTCACCTGGTCATTGCATATTCTAATCCAAAGGACATAGGATTGACCAGGGGCCAGCAAAGCAGGTGAAAGGTTGACAGAAGACTTAAAGGAAGCATTTTCCTTCCTTCTCCTTGCTGGATCTTCCTCTTCTGTGGCCAACAGTGAGGATCCTGAGTCATAGGAAGTCTCTCGCCCCTACAGCTCTAGGCTTTGTTTCACCAGAGCAGGGGCTGAGGAAACACACGAGACTCGTGGTGAAGAAAACACTGCCTCCCTTCTTGCTAAGTGTGACTTTTATAGGAAAGATGAAGGTCATCTTTTCCACGGAGAGAATGGTCCCTTCATGCTTGGGCTGCGTAGGCTCCCTTGAGGGGGATGACAAAATCACTTGACCTCATGGCTGAACAATTTTATTTGCCATGTATTCCTTCTTTCAAGAGGCTTTCTTTTCCGTGTTCAGCGTGGATCGAGAACATCGTGCAGAGTGATGTCAGACCCAGAAAGGAAAGGTACAGGGTCTGGGATGGGATACGTTGTACCAGGTTCCTGTACCTGATTCATTCACTCCTGCTTAGGACGGCTAATAGAATCACTATCACAATCCACTGCTCTTCAGCTCTACTTGAGGAATGGGAGGTGAAGAAGGGGTTCTTTTTATTTGATTAGAATGTTAGGAATAAAGCACCATCGGCTTCATTCCATACAATAATCAAACAGCCTTGAGAGGTGTTCTCACTTCACACTCTGTAGCCCTCGTTGCCTTCAGATTCACTTTTCTTTTAACTCCAAGTGACAAGAAAAGGGGAAATGGAAAATAGATCCACCAATCACTCAAAACATATAGAAAAATATTTTTCAATTCCAGGTTTAAATAACAGAAAAGAAAAGTGACAAAGATAGCCTTCAGGACATCACCAAGTAGAGTGGTGATAAGAAGAATTACATTAGAAGACATTTGCGATTTTTTTCCAACTGTTAATCTCTCTTTGAAATCTAAAATTCAAACACTGTGACTGTCTAATACATCGTCATTAAATACCTGTTTTCCTGCAGATTTAGACTATTTTTGAACTAGGTATGTACGTGCATATTAAAAGTTGTCACAATAATATTTCATTGGTTGTATCACTTGTCTTCTTTTTAATATCCAAAATCATTATGAAATGATTAAATAAGTTTGAGGTCCAAGGCACTTGAGTGGGAATACTTTGAAAAATTTTCTTCCCATCATTAATTTGATAGGTTTCACATTCCCAGGAAGATATACTATGTTTCTATAATTGGTAATATTTTGTTTGACTGTTGACTGAGATTTTAAACACATTTTTCTTCATTGGGAGCTATGATGCCTGTGGTGATCATCGTGTGGAGTTAATAGTGTGGACACTTGTATTCCCCTTGAGCAGCCAAAGTGCTCTGGTGACAGTGACCTCCACTAAATGCTAACCTGTGGAAAATTTATTGAATTTTATTATAGGATCTAGGACATTGACCAAAATCTTCCCTAAACATTCACAGAGCAGGTTGATAGACAATGTCAAGTTAAAGGTTGGACACGTGCCACAACACAGTAAACTATAATAAAAAGCTACCCTTCCCCCAAAAAATAATTACAGAGACATATTTAGCAATAATTGGGTAAAACACATAAAATTGACATTTAAATTTGATATGTTCTCACAAAAAATACAGGCAAGTGGATCTTGAAGATGTCAATGGAAATAATTTTTTTGGAAATAATTCATTTAGTGCACTGCATTTAGGTAACTTAAGTTTATTTTTGGCAAAAAAGTTTCTGTAAAATTTGTGGATTTGACTTAGTGATTTTGAATCTAATAGATATATTGAGTGTAGTCTGTATTTTGATAGCTAGTCTCTAATTATGCTTCAAAATTAACTGTAGCAATTTCTGGTCCACATTGTCATAAGCAAAGAGCATCGCTAACCCACATAAGCTATACAAAGGTATTGCTGTTTGTGTGATTCCTCATTCAATTAATGAATATTGAATATGTACATAGTATTTTCTGGTCTCTAGACTTAGACCTGAGGATGAAGAGTTAAACGAGATAGGTCATTGGCCAAGCCATACAGGAAAACATCCTGAAGTTTTACAAGGGGAAATGTGCATGATATATCCAAGGAAGTAAAAAAAAAAAAACTAGAGAAAGCCAGAATCAAAAGAGAATTAGAATATATATATGAAAGTCCTTAAAGCTTATTTGGTTTTTTTCTGCATAGACTGTAAGCCATGATGGGAGGGGAGCTTGGGTTTCTCTGTGAGTGCTCACATGCACACTAGGAATGAGTAAGGAGGTGCTCACAGAGGGTTAATTAAAACACACTGTTCTTTTAAGGCAGTGTGAGAGCAAAAGTGATGGAGACCCAGGAAACGTTAGGTGATATAAGAAAGAAGCATCTATTAAATTTTGGTAACAAATCAGTCATTGGATTAAAGATAACTTCTAAGAGTGGACAGACAGGAAGTGCTGTTTTGATTGAGAGAGAAAACTGATTGTCGTCACTTCCACTTCAGTTGTTCATTTTCATATATCTATGTTCTCCACGAGTATTGCTTAAAGTTGCTTTTTAATAAATTAGTGTGCCAAATTTTCAATTACGAGGGCTTTAAAAGTATGGGAACCAGAATCAGGAAAGCCTGCACTTGACCCCCACCTTCCCTTTATCACATCACTGAATCTTCCTGAGGCACAAACTCCTCATTGGAAAGGGAAGAGGAGTCTGCAGTGAGGGATCCAATGGCAGAGACAGAGAGGCTGAGCTGTGAAATGAGTCTGATAGACAAGATCATCACTGTGGAGGGCCAGCCTAATGGCCTCAAGGAAAACATCAAATGCAAATCCAAGGTGAGGACTGAATCTCACCTCCCCAGCAGCATTAAGTAAGATAATGAAAAACTGCAATTATTTCAATATTCATAAGTCAAGGATGAATCAAAGAAATTCATCAGTCAAAGAAATTCATCAGTCAAAGATGGTCAAAGAAATTATGAAGAAATATTATCTTGCCATTAAATGCAATAAAAGGAATATATATACTTACATGAGAAATCCACATTTTGTTAGGCACAAGTAAAACAAACAAAAATATATTGAATGAAATACATTTTCCCATCTCATATCAATGGCATAATTATAAAAACATAGATATCTAAAACTATATCAGAAATTTCTGAGAAGGAAATCATCGAAATTTTAAAATTCACTTAAATAATATATTTCCTATATTGTCAAGATAGTTTGATGAAATGCCTATAGTTGGTTTTAATGGAAAAACAAAGAAAATCAACTCTACCTGCAATGACCTCATAGAGACCACCTTTATTCCCTAAGTACTCATACTCTTCAAATCTCTGAGGCCCCTCACACAGCGCCCGGCAGTCCATATCTTCATTGAAATATTCTCGTAAAGCTTGTTCGAAATACTTGATGGCTACTTCAAAGTTGTCGGCCTCATAATGCTTCACGGCTGCACTGTAGCTCTCCTGCAGGGAAACAGAACAAATCACAAATCAGGGTTGCAGAGTGAGATGTTGAGTTACAGGAGGTAAAGAAGGGGTCCAATGGGCATTTAACTGCGACTTCCCCAAGTTCAAACAGCTGTTCATGAGAATGAACCTACCAAACGAGTGCACCACTAGGTACTAATCCAAATCACTGTCTTCCTGGCACACTTAATCTCCTTGCCTGGAGGTAGGGATAGGACAGCAGATATGATGGAAATGCTATCACTTCTAAGTCTTGCCCAGCTAGAAAAGTCTTCCATCTAGAATCTTCCATGTCCTTTTCTAAGGTGATTTTGGAGGTCATGTATGAATGGTGATGGCTAAAACTAAAAAAGCCCTTGAATGTGTGCAATCAAGTAACATCTCATTCTGAAAAGAATTCTGTCGTTTTGTAAAATTTCACACTGAACAGTGTAGGTACAAGGGTCAAAGCTCTAGACTGGAAGCCAGGGACAACAGTATGACCGACAGAGACACACACTGGCTTAAGCTACCTGAGTGAAGCAAATGTGTTAGGAGACAGGTATGATTCTCAGCAGTTGTCCCGCTATGAAGATGGCTGAGGCAGGGGAATTACTTGAGTTGAGTTCATTTAAGGAGTGTGAGGCTACCAAAGGCAACCTAGGAAATTTCAGTATCAGCAAGACAGACTTCAGGGAGGAGTACAGACATCTTTAAGATGATCCATATGGTCCCTATACACAAACATCTAAGTTAATTTTCATTCAGCTCCACTTATTTTTTTTATTTTAATTATTGGAATTTTAGTTTAGAATAATACTTTCACCTCCCACAATTATAATATTGAATTCCAAGAATAATTAATTAAAGTACAAATGTTATTTCAAATTGAGAATCATCTTGAGATATCCATTGGTACTCATCAACTTTGAGTCAATAAAACAGAAGCACTTAGATCGGTGTGTTGTGGGCCAGGGATCCCAAGCCCTCACCAGGTGTGGCTTGGCTTCTCGGTCTACCAGCTGGGATGTGTCTACCCCAGCCATGGTTCTGTAGTCCTCAATGTTTTGCTGCATTTCCATGTGCTCAGGGTTGGCCATAAAGAAGGTGTGGGCTGCTTCCATTGCCTTCTCCAGCTGGTTCAGCTATGGAAGAAAGGTATTTCAGATCAAATTCATTACATGCTTTATGATTCATCAAAACAAAATGCTGCCTGTGCTGTTGATACCCAGGCCATATCTTTCTTGTTTCTTTTTGGTTCACGTCAAATATGAAAGCACAGATACATCTCTATGTTCTAAGGGACAGAACTCAGTAACTTCCCCTGCACCATATTTACTCTTTGGATTTAGAAAGTGAAGATTGACAGTGAGAAGGAGTAAACTTGTCTCCTGCATAAAAGGCTACACTTCAAACGGATTCACAGTAACGTAAAAGGACACAGACACTGTCAACCTCCTCCTAAACCATTTTTCAATCTTCACAGAAAAAGAGTTCTTTTAATAGAATAGAATTGAATTCATCAATGTTCAATATATTGACCTCTGCTTGAGTCATGGGAAATGTTAACAGAAAGATCCATTTACTTCATATCAGAAAAATACATATTCATACGTATTCATATTATACATATTCATATTAGTTAAACAACTAATTTTTCATCATGAAAGTTAAGCATGTTTGATCTATTTTAAAGTATAAAAATAAAATTCACTATTATTAAACAATGCAAAATCACAAGATGCAATAAAATATTCGAGTGGGTCATATTTTGACAGTGTAGCTACTCAGGGATCAAACAATAGAAAGAAATAATGATTTCATAAGTCCTCCCTACCCTCCAGCCCCTGCCACCACCATGTAATGATACCCAGAGAATCAGCTCTCATCAGTGAATTCTGGGACTTAAGAGATGCTTTCTCAAACTTATAGCTGTAGTCAACTGCCATGGCATCATTTCATTCTTTTTTTTACATATCTTTATTGTCAATAATTAGAAACAATGTATGGGCAATCTTGTGAAGGTGCCCCCATTCCCATCCTCCTTGTCCCCAACTCACTGGGGGCCCTCCTTGGTGGGCAAACTGAATCAGTCTGTGGGGTAGAGGGTTATGAGTCGCACAAGAGTTAGCAAGTTTTTTCTCCTTTGTGTGTTGTTGTTGAGGGGGGCAATGTTTCTGGATATTCTCCCCAACCATGGTTCTTACAATCTTTTGGCCCCCTTTTCAGCTCAGTTCCCCGAGTCATGGTGGATGAGCCTTAAGTCTGCTTTATTATTGAGATCTTGTTTCTCTGGATTTTGCTTTGGATTGTGTTGGATATCGTTGGTGTCTGTATCCATCATTTTATTCTTATTCAACACTTTGCTCTATGCTATATCTATCTGATTATATTTGCATTTCCAGATCAGCTTTTTTTGGAAAAGGATAAATCTTTTCACTTGCTACCACTTTTCATAAACATGATATCTTAAACACACCAATCAAGTGTTATATTAATGTGAACACAGCTCATCTACTCTATAGTACTCAAAAGATGAGATGTCTGAAGTCACCATGCTCACTGAGTATATCATACTGATAATTACAGGTGAAGGGGACTCAGTGTCTCATGGAAATGTGGGCCAATATTGACAAATTGACTTCCTTTTCTTAAATTTGATCACACTGACACTCTGTTTATACCATCTTGTCCATATAAATATGAAGGAGATTATATGACCTCACTTCAAATCATAACACTTTTTCATACTCTGTCCCTGGCTTTTAAATTCTATAGATCAGCTCAATGAAACTAAAATTTCTGCTAGAGTCCACAAAATCAATCATCGTTTTAACTGGAGGCTTTATATATCTATACTTCAATGTAGGGGCTAAATCAACACATTTGGCATGACAAGGAAAGTCTATGTGAACATGAATATAATGCATATAACATCATATCATCGGATGAAGGTTAATGTAAAGCTCATAGTACTAGGTTTCAACTAAAGAAGAAACTGCCCACTACTCCACTGACAAAACCAAAAGAAAATTGCATTTAAAGACTCCACGAGGAGTTAATTTCAGGCATAATTCAAAGAAACCACGGGATAGGTGACTGATAGGAGACTCTAAGCTGTAGAAAAATAAGATGTGAAGTAAAGAACAAATGAAGAAGTTGGAGTGTTTGCCATGAAGAGGACATCAAACTCTGAAGGGAGGTCAGAAGTACTGGGAAGGAGTGGGAAAATCTGCCAGCAAAGGCTGTGTTTTCATTTCATTCAGACAGAAGAAAACACTTTAACTTATGCTAGCCCTGATTATGACAGTATGTGTCAATCACGCAGCTTGGAAAAATAAATGAACACGATATGGACACCCTGAAGCATACAGATGACACTGTCATGATCCAGTGAGGGAAATCAGATCTAACACACAGATCATCTTCCACACCTAGTCATGAAGGGGATATTTGGTAAGTACACTCTCAATCCTCAAAACCCTTCTAGAGCCTTCCACTAGACACAAGAGAGATTTCAAATACTTCAGGATTAGAAATAGGACTGTCTGTCGGTGGTCCTGTGCTTAGAATGCACATGAACATAAAACATGGTATCCAATCCCCAACCTACACTACATGCATGAGCACACACACACACACACACACACACACACACACACACACACCTCTAAGAATTGTCTCTAATGCTCAGTCTTTCTGGAGTAACTCCTCTAACCTGTCATTAAACTTTTCCCAGACAAACAGTAACTGATCATTTTCCTAATCAGACGAATACACATCAACCTAGTTATTAGTCATCCTCAAATTCTTCATTCATTTCACCCAATCACTTCAGCAAATGTTCATTTTGCACAAACTCTATTCCATAGTTGAAGAGACTATTCATGTGGCAAAAACAGACCAAAGCCCTGTGTTCCACATGCTTATATTTACACTAGAGAAGATAACTCTCAAGTAATAATCATTGAAAATAATTCACAATTGTACTAAGGGATATGAAGGTCAGAACAAAGCTGGGTTTGGAAGGAAGGCAAACTGAAGATAAATTAATCATGGAAGCTCTCTCTGCAATGTAATTTTTGAGCTAAGCACTGAAAGTAGAAAATCAACTCATGAGCTGAAAAAGAAAATGATTAGTTCAGGCAAAATCAAGCCAAGTGGAAGGGTCCTGAAGTGGAAAACAGTTTTAAAATGCAGAGCAGAGAGGAGAGAGATCATAACTGGAGGACAGATCAGTCCCAGGCTCTGGCCATGAGAAGTGCAAGAGGAACTCTTGAGGGAATTTAAGGAGGGATGTAAGGAGAGACCGCTATGTGGGGAGAAGACTGTGTAGCAGGCTCAGGAACAGTGCAATAATTCAGTTCATCACTTCACAACATGACAGCAGAGATGAGTCACCTTTTTTCTTTTCCTTCCCCTCTGTAACCTCCATTCTTTTTCCATCTTCTTCCTTAGGATGCTTTTTGATTCAGGAGAGACACAAACCAAAAGTAAAGGTGGATCAAAACATGTAAGTTCTTCTCTTCTGAATTAGGGAAACCATAGCTCTCAGACATGTGGTGCATATGGGTGTGTTTGTGATGGTGCATGTGAGAAGCTGCACATGTACGCATGACCACCTCAGGCGTTCCTCAGGTACTGTGGACCTCTTCAGAGACACAATTTCTCACTGGCCTAGAGCTTTCCAAGTAGGAAAGGCCAGTGAGCCCCAGGGAGCCTCCTCTCTCCACCTCCCCAGCACTGGGATTACAAATACATGCCACCACACTCTTTTTTTAAAAAAGAATAATTGATCCCAGGCCCTAATGCTTATGAGGCACGCATCGTACCAGCTAGCTATCTCCCCAGCCCTTTTTCAAGCTCAACTCTTTCAAATATGAAATTCAGAACAGTTTGTGAGATGTGGGCTCCAAGGAAGAGCCTGACTGAAAGCACTGAGAAACGCAGAACAGCCTCTATGCTTCAGAAACCAAAAGCTTGACATCACCTTTGATTTTTGAGGGATTGTTGAACAATGAAAGTAAATTATCAAGTCTCAAGTTATTTCCATTCTTCCACTCAAACATCAACATTTTCAGTGAAAAAGGGAATCCTTTTACACTTGCGTTTCTTGCTTTGGGAAAGTATCCCAAATATTATGCATTATATGTTTATAAAACATGATATGTTTGCCTTGGTCTTCTGCTTCCTTTCATGATATAGAAACTTCAAGGTGTTTTAAGCCCAATACGGGTTACAATATGGGTGTCTTAACAACTGACCACCACGTAAGTGGACACTAAAGACTTTTTTCTTTCAAAGCCACACTTGAGATCTGTGTTCTGGGTAGCAGCAATAGCACATGAGCAAGAGAAAAAGGACTTCAATCAGAGTGAACTCAGAACTCCCAGAGCTACAAATGAAAATCTTCATTATTGTGCAGCTCTAAGACATAGATGGTGACACTCTAAGACATATCTGCAGATATTTGATCCTTTCTCATCTTCAAATTTATTTTAGATTGATTTAAGTTAATTTTCTTTCCTAAAAGCACAATGTAAATGCATATTTTTTAAAAAAATACGTGAACAACATATTAAAATATCCTTGAAAAAACTATACATAAAATAAACTTTCGTAGTTTTTTGAGCTACTGGAATAAACCCATCCTGTAAATTATTACCTATCAAATGCAAATGTTGTTTAGAATGACTGCATTTCATTTTAAAATTGTTATTACATTTAAAAATTTTTTCCTCAACATGTCTATAGGATTAAGTTATGTTTTAGGTAATCACAAAATAGCTATATAAAAATGGCCATATGTTATTTCCCAGTGATCAATTATACTAATGCAACTAAAATACCTAACGTATGAAATTACTTTCACGATTTAGTATGGAAATGATAGCTTGTCTTCACAACCTATATCATCAATTTTCGTATACACAGAGAACTGCATAATGCATTGTGTTATTCTCTCTGCCCTTAGTAAGCTCAAAACTTGGCCTTATCTCACAGTAAGGATGCTGTGTTGAGTTTGTAGCATATCACACTGATTTTGGTATATTTTCTTTGGGTTATCTTGTTTGATTAAATTCAAAATGTACTTATAAAATCAGTTGCTTTAGCTGGCTCATTCCAACATTTACTGGACACAGGAAAAGTATACTTTAGTTAATAAGTATTTTTCCCTTTTCATGAAAATTTGTAGACATTGTATTTCTTTTCTACACCTCAATGCAGAACACTCAGAAGTTTCTAGCATTAAATTTCTCAAAGAATTCAGAAGTTAGGTGGCCATGCCAGTGTAGAAAACAAGGCTATCTTTGCAATTATGGAATGTTAGTCTAGAATGTAGTCATGGTTATAAGTAAATATTTATGGCTTTCAAAATGCTACTTGGTAGGGATTAAAGGGGAAATTAGATCTCTAAAGAGTAACAAACATTCTCTTTGTGGAATAAGTTGGAAAGAAAGAATGTGTCTTTTTAAGGCAGCTTCTTTCATCAAACTGTTTATGTGTTCTTTTAAAATTATTGATGGTCCTGAGTTCGATTACCAGACTCTCACTGTGTAGTACTCTAGCGGTGTCCTAAGCTGAGGCTCCCATCTTGATGTTGAACCCTTGTGGTGGCCAGTCCCTGTGAGAGAGGCCACGTCATGAGCTCATTAGAACCACAGGTTCTATCAGCTACCCTGTTCAAGAAACTCCTATGTGAATAAAACCCATCCTTCTAGGCAATGCGGATACTAAAGAGAACAGACACCTCGTGATGCTAAAAGACAAACCTCAGGATACTAGCCAAAAAATAAAGGCATGCTTAATTGGACAACATTCACCAAGCCATCTGCAGAGTGTCCAACTTCCTAAGGAAAGGGCAGCCAAAGCTTGGATGGCCTCTGTGCAGGGGTGGGGTGCTGTGTCTCAGTGATGGAATGTGGAGGAGTCATCTCAGCCTTGAAGCCAAGGAAACTGGTATGTGTGGTTTATTGGTATGTTGCTGTTGTGTTTGGGTCTAAGCACTAGGGCAGAGATCGAAGCAGCAAAGAGCAGGCTATTGCCATGTCTGTGGTGTTTGTCCAACAGTCTCCCTGGCGGTGTCAGGGGATGACTAATGGTTACCAAATTGAGAGTCTGAGCCAACACCCCTGACATTTGCTTCCTGCTACTGTTTTTGGAAACATAACTTTAATCCTCTTTGAAAAGATCTTCTGAAAGTATATGCCATTTATTTCATAATTCAGTTTTGTCAGTGTTCCATGACTATGGTAGTAGTCATCATGTAAATGTGTGAATAATCTCATTTTAGTCCACCTTTAAACAAATAATAGAAATCTAGCATCCCTTTGCACAGGCTCAGAACTACACTCATCTGTACCCATCAAAATGACAGGAACCTCTAGTTGGTGAGATTGTTAAAAAGAATTTATACTTGCACACTTTCAAGCACTTTTTAGTACACAGAATAAAATTAATAGCAATAACAGTGGTTATTTATTGAGTCTCTCCCAATAGGAATGTGAAATTCAAGAAGCTGGGAGATGAGTCCCACTGTTTGACTCCAGCCTGAAGTGCTTGATGGTTATTTATGAGGGCACACTGTGATACAAACAACAATTTGCAACATTGCATAAAAAAATTGTGCTGGAACAAGTCACTCTAAATAAACTTCATGCTGTACAAAGTTTCTTTTGCTAACGCCTGGGTTTTCGTTCTGATAATTCTAGATGCTTCTTATCTTTCCCTGGTGACCTATTACAAAGTTTTAGCTAACCATCACTTTACTAGAGCCAAAAGTCAGCTCCCTGCTTTCTCAATATGACTTACAGCCATATCACATTTCCTTCAAACTGTGCAAGGTCATGGCCATTTGAATGTATCTACTATGACAATTATCTATAGATTTCTGCTTCTGAAATAAATACCTTTGAAAATATTCCAGCAGGAAAATAGTTTGATACAGACTTAAGGACAAATTTTTCCTATCTTGAGGATATTTTCCAAAAAAAAATCAAAAGTTTTTATGCGTCTGCAGTGTGCTTTATGGAATGACAGTGTGACAGGCATAATTGCCATAGACAAGAAGGTTGAGGACCAGGAATGAAAGTGTGGGTTTAGGTTTCCTATTTCTCTTGCAATCCCCATGTTTCTTCTTTGCTGGGTTATGAGAAGCTGTTGTGGACCAGGGAAAGTAATCGGTCAGGCCTTGGGAACATTGCGACACTTTTAGAATAACACTGGATATAGCTTGGTAAAGTCAGAAATCAGAAAAGGGTTTTAGCGCTTGTGAACCACAAATGAATTCTACCATTACAATTTGTAATGTGCTTGATTTCCTTATTTTGTGTTTATGATGAAAGTTTAATATTCTGTCCCAAATACTCCATCACAAGAAATATAAGAAAAGCAAACAAGTAGATGAAAAGTTTTTCCATGTATACCTTTTGCGTAATATAAATAAGCCAAATTCTTCTGAGAAATGCAAACTTTTGCTCCTTCAAAGAAGGGGAAATTTCCAAGCACTTCAAGTCATGTAAAGAAATGTACTGTGGTCATAAGCCAAAGGGAAATTCACTCCAAAGACCCCTCCTTAAGAAAACTTCCAAAAGTATCTGAGGTCCCTCCATGTACTTAATGGTCAGGCTGTCTAAAGTTGCTCCAAGCCTGGAGGGCCTCACAGACTCACTAAAAAGGGGAGATTCTCTGAAAAAGTTGTTTAAATATTTCCAGAGTTCCTCTGACTTCACATTTGCATCATGTGTAGTACTCAGTTACAGCCATGACCTTCAGGCTGTGCAGCAAATGAGATCTCCCTGCCTAATTCACAGAGTACTTATAACCCTAAAAATTCAATGGTCTTCAGCCAGCAGAGCCTAGTGGGAAGAAAGTTCCACTCCATCCAAGTGTCTGAAGATCCGACATTTTGTGAAAGAAAAATATTCATGGACTAAACATGTTAGGTTTCTTGTATAACTTCATGAATTCTGTTACTTTGTGATATCTGCTTTATCTTACATATACAAACTCTACTAATTCCCCTTAATGATAGGGAAATTGGCCCCAAAGCCTCTTTAAATCATACAGGCTCACTGTCCCATTACAGATGATTACTAATAGACTTTTCCAGAATAGTAGTGGCAAAACTATCATTGGAATCTATTTAACTGATTAAAACACACTTTCCCAAACACATGCTAGCCCTCATTATGTCAATGAAGGTAGTGCATTTGTCACCCATGAAGCAAGTGCCTGCTGACCTCTGTCCAAGAAAGAACCATGGTGGTCTCCACACTTATGAGATTACAAATCAATGTGACAAGGTCCTGAACCTTTATTAGGTACAGTGTGCTTAGGACTAGAAGGTTTACACAGGCAGTCAGGATCAAGAACTAAGGTTCTATAAGGTCAGTGGGCAGAGTAAATAGGTGGCAATCAACTCTGCATCAGGTAGAGAGAAATGCTAAGTCATTGTGATGGTTAGGTTTTGTTGTCAACTTGCTCTTTTTAATTATCTTGGGTGGGTCTCTGTGGATGTTTACAGGAAGGCAGCCTCTGAGAAAGGGGCAGGATGTAAAGAAGCTCAAAGAAGCTAGAAGTAAACATCCTTTCCTGTGTAGGCAGTGCAGAAAGGAAATTCCAGAGACTCAGGAAGCCATTAAGTCTGGGATAGGGCTCCAAGACCCAACCCTAAGCCTATATAAAGGAAAATAAATTCTCTCCTTTACCTCCTGCCTGTTTCCTGTTGTGTGTGTGTGTGGTGTAGGTGAGGGGTTTTTCTCTCCACGGACTTGTGAAAGAGGGCCAGCCTCTTTCACTATTATGGAACTTCGCCTCAATCTGTAGTTTCAATAAATACTTTCCTCCACAAAACTGTGCCTGATTTGGAGATTCATCCCAGTGGTGTGTGACTAAGTACTACAGATTTGGTTCCAGGAGTAAAGTGATTCACTGAGATGAATCTGACCATATGGATTTTGATATTCTGGAACTTGTGTGCTGGAGGAATGGACATGGACTTGGTCCTTGCAACTGAAGATACCTTTCAGAGCGATAAGCCAAGTTTTATAGACTATTATGAGGAGAATTTGGAAATGCTTAGTACAGAGAGAATTGCATTTGGAGGCTTGGCTTATGAACTTTCTACAGGGAAGGAAAGACTGCAGAAAACCTTAATAGAAGTGGGTGCCTGGGCCAAGGGGTTGATGCGTCCTACTGCCCATGCCCAGAGAATTTGACCAAGGTTAAATTTAAGTAATGGACTGTGTGCTTGGCTATGGATATGGAACTGAGAATTTAAGATCTGAAGTTAGAAAAACCTCAAAGCAAGTTTAACTTACTGGCAGAGACTGGCTTTTGATTATGGCCCAACTACTTTACATTTAAAAAATCGAGAGATGCCTGAAGTGTTTCCACCCAGGAAGGACAGAAATATGGACTGTGCAAACTCTTTGGAAAGTTGCTGAAAGAAAGGAATCTGCTTTTTAAAGTCATGTCTGCTTTGTCCCTGAATTAACAACATGGCTGTGTCCTGCATACCTGGTATTGCTTTGGGAAGCATGAGGAATGTATGCATGGAGTGGGTCGTGAAGTGCACATGGTTCCAGGAGCTGCTGCTGAGATGCAGTATTTGGAACAGGGTGTGAAGTCCCTGATTGGCAAGTGAAGCCATTGGAAGGTGGACCATGGTTTGCAATAGAGACTCGAAGATGTTTTTGATATACCAGGACTTTGCAAGAGCTACCATGGAGTGCTATTGGTTTGGGATGGAAGTTTCCCCAGGTACACAGCCAAGCTGGAGAGACAAAATCCGAAAATCCAGAGACTGTCAGTCACTGGTTGTACTATGGGACTTAAACTGCAGATGTAAATATTTGCTGATGTTTGTTGAGTTTCCATTATTCCAGTGTTCTTATGCCTCATAGCAGTTGGAAATATTTGCTCTGTGCCATTATATGTTAAAAGCATGTAACTTGTTTTGGTTTACAAAACTTGCAGTTCAGGGACCTTGCCTTATATTGGGGGGGAGATTACATGTCTGTGGTTGTATGTGAGAGAGTTATATAATTTTAGGCAGAATTATGATCTGGTTACTATCTTCATTTGGAAATTAAATATGAAGCAAGGAGATATGGTTTGATGTCAAGTTGACAAGGGGTGGACTTGTGATGGTTAGGTTGTGTTGTCAATTTAATCTTTTTAATTATCTTGGGTGGGTCTCTGAGGATGTTTACAGGAAGGCAGCCTCTCAGCAAGGGGCAGAATGTAAAGAAGCTCAAAGAAGCTGGAAGTAAACATCCTTTCCTGTGTGGGCAGTGTAGGAATGAAATTCCAGAGACTCGTGAAGCCATTAAGTCTGGGAAAGGGTTATGAGACAGCAAGCTAAGCCTATGTAAAGGAAAAGAAAAACTCTCCTTGTCCTCCTACCTGTTCCTTGTTATGTGCATGTGGTGCAGATGATGGTATTTTCTCTCTGCATGGACCTGTGAAAGAGAGCCAGCCTCTTTTGCTGTTGCCATTGTTTGATCCAGGTGTCCCCCACAAACAATGAATGTGTTCTCAGTGATTGATCCTCAGCTGATGGCAGTTTGGGAATTAGAACCTTGCTAGAGCTGTGTTGTTGGGGGTGGACATATAAACCAGCTTCCCCTTGCCAGTGTTTGGCACACCTTCCTGCTGCTGTTTGCAGTGCTGTGGCAGAGATGATGTTCACCCCTTTGCTCATGCCACCATTTTCCCTGCCAGGATGGAGTCTCCCCTTGAGTCCATAAGCCAAGTAAATCCATTCCTCCACAAGCCGCTTTTGTTTGGGTTCTTTCTGCATAGCAACTAGAAAGCTGACCGCAACAGCTGTTATGGAACTTCCCCTCAATCTGTAGTTTCAATAAATACTTTCCTCCACAAAACTGTGCCTGGTTTAAAGATTCATCCCAGCAGCATGTGACTGACTACTATACTCATGGTAGCATAAAACATTCAGGAAAATCCCATTGGAAAACAGGATGGACTGAGGTACCTGGGGAGAAAAAGACATGTGGGTTTCTCTAATGTAGAACAGCAGGTGCAGGTGGCAACTGGAGCACCACAGATATATGCCTGGGAATGAAATGTCATTTTTTTCTCACCATCTTTTGGTGGGTCTGGGCTGTAGAGTCATATGAAGCAAGGCAGAGCAGGAACCAATGATGTTGATTGTTGAACCCAAAGCTAAGGCGTTTTGGATTTTATTCCTAAAAAGGTGGAAGTAGCTATGTCTGTGAATGTTATCTACATGTATATATGTATGAGTGTAGTCATTGAACATACATCCTCTTTCATTTTAATGAGGACTTTGAAAATAAAACCCAAAAAACGTCTGGTAATGAAAGCTTCATCTCTCAACAGAGCGAAGGGTATGAGATTAGGGCTCTCTGATCAACCTAATGATATCCTTTGAGCTTTAAAAATGACCTGATTATTGTAAGACTAACTAGGAATAAGAGAAGCCTCCTGGAGAAGAAGAAAGGTTCTCAGAAAATCAGGAGCATTCCCTTTCTCACATAAAGAAGCAGATCAATCAAAAGAAATGTAACCTTAAAAGTAGCTTTACCATTAGCATGGCAGGTGACCAGTAGTAAATAGTAAAAGCTAGAGAAATTAAGAAATTCTCATGCTTACAAATTTTGTTTGTGGATTGGAGAAAGTATCACTGAGTTTGAGCAAGGTTATGTTTGATGCAATGATAAGACCTTCAAAGTAAATTTTCTTAGCAGTGAAGAGTCTTGAGTGAAGACCTGGTCTATTGAGTCCTGGGCAAATCTTCACTTAAGACACATTAGTCTTTGGCCCCAAAGAAAGATAGGGAAAAGTTTCCACTGAGGATGAAATCAGTTATAAATGAGTCATAACAACCCAGAAGAGCAGGAAATAATAGGATTCTGGTTTTATAGTTAGCCCTTATTTCACTAAGTATACTTTCTTGATGTTCAAAGACTTACCAATGTGATTTCATCATTAATTAAGACAGTCTAAGGTAAATCCTATCAGAAGTGAAAAAATTCTTTGTAGGGTAAGGGATTTGGAGCCTTATGGAGTCTGAACAGCTAATATCCATAAGTGGGATAGCATATTGCATATTTTTCTAACTATTTTGACTAAATCCTTCATGTCTGCTTCAGAGTGGCTCCAAAGAATAATCCTATTTCTGAGATTCTAGTTGGCTGGGGAAACATCACTCACTATCTTTGATATGATAATGACTTTAATTATATAATCATCACCTAGTTGTCATCAGAAATCCACAATGCATTGCTTGTTGACATCATCTAGTAGAACAACTCCCTCCCTTTCATGGGAATGAGACAACTGAAATATGCATAAAAGGAGATCCCATGGACCACACATCCTGGTCCCACAACCTGCTCTTCTCCCAAAGTGAGAGATTTTTGATCACACTTAACCACACCTAATATGAAATGGCCAAATGTCATTCATTATTCGTGAAGAAAATGAAGTCTACCTTTATAAACAAATATACATTTAAAACAGTTATATCTAAACTATATCTCCCACCCCAAATCAATGACAACCAGAATAAGAGAAATTGAAACATTCTCTGTACCACTCTGAATAAACAAAGTACAATTGCTAACTACTAATGTATCTAGAAGACCATGAGATGGTGTTCAAATGAAGACACTGGGTTGGATTGAAAAACAGCCTAGAAAAATCATATCAAATAGACTGTGAAATTATATTCAGTGGTTAGAAAAACTCAGGGTTTCTGATTTCAGTTTTGCATAAACTGTGGGTTGACATTGGCTTCCTTTCTCTTGAAATGTTGCCTTGTGGTAGAGGTTAGCTTCTGCTGCTGGTTTGGTGGGTGCTAAGAAAAGTCTGCCACTCTGAGCTTCCAGTTATGGAGTCCAGCATTCCAACTCTTTCTGCACATGGTATGACAGATTGTATTCCCAGGTATCCTGAGGCTCAATCTACTCAGTTTCATTGTTTAAGTCAACCTGCCCAACATCTAAGAAAGGTACCATGTTGGAACTGAGTGGGTAGGATGCAAGGAAAACAGAGATAATTACTGTGTTTCGTTTTTAGTAGCTAATCTGAGTGGGAAATCAGACACCATAATTCCAGGTTGAGTAAGGGATCTTAAGAGAAATAAAAATATCTACTGTAAGAACTGAAAGTAGAACAAAGCATGTCTGAATGGGTGAGTTTGGATCTGATATGCCTTTGTGGAGATCTTGTTTCGAATATAATACACCTTACGGACTATAACAAAAGATGGGATTCCCATAGGCAGGGTACTGTGAAGTCTTGTCACACCAGTAAGATATAGAAATGGAGTCTTATCCATGAGTAAGGATTGTTTTATTGGGAGCATAAGTGATGAGATTTGGGGTGGGCCAGCAGAGGAGACTGAAACCGTAGTCTGGGGTCAAAATGAGATGGAGTTTGAAAGCTAAGTATAAATTGTATTATAATTTCAGAGGCTTATGAAAATTTTACAAGGGAGTCACTTGATACTATTTAAACCTCTATGTTTAGAAACCTCTCTGCTGACTGTGGAGGAGAAAGTTTAGGATATGAGTTTTCACGGGAACCATAGGATGAGGATGATCCATCTGGAGAGCTGGAGTAGAGCCTTCCACTGAGGGACTTGTACCTGCACACCCATGCCTTCCAGCCAGACTTCCATCTGAGTGTCAGGGACTGTACTTACACTCTGAAAGTCCACTTGTTGGGCATAGGATAGAAAGTTACATCTCCCACAACCATGTCCACTTTTTAAAAGAATTTTATTTCTTTTGGTAAAGGTTATCCTCTTCCAACTCCATTCCCCTTCTCCCATTTCAGTGAAGGGTTTCCTCAATGGGGTTATTGGTATTGACTTTTTAATAATCTAAAGATTTTAATAATGTGAAGCCTGCACTTCAAATAAAATTTTAAACTACAGAACACACTAGCCAAGTCACTGCATAAAAAGTCTAGTTGGTCTGATAGTTGCCATTTCAAGGTTCCTTGCCCAGAACTGTAGTCCTACTATGAACTGATAGGAGACTTTGTTCTTACAGGGAGCTGGGGGAATTCTTATTTCCTTTCTTTCCTTGAACAGAGTGAAGCGGGGAGAGATTCTGTTACACTGTCATTAATCCTAGCCTTCTGCCCCATGTGAGCAAGGATATTGCCAAGGGAAATGCTACATTAAGTGCTAATTATTAACCTTCTGCCTTCCTGTTCCAGGAAGTAAGACTGCTTGAGATGCTGTAAGAATAAGAGAAAGATTAATGGGAACCTAAATTCTACCCTTCCTGAAACTAGCTTTAATGTAAAAGAAGCTTAAAGCAAATTCCTGGGTATAATTTACATCTTCTCAAAGAACGTAAAGTGCACATACATACACATATGTGTACATACATATATGAACCACAGTTTGTTACCAATTATTGTTTTACAAAATAATCTCATAAATTATCTCAAGCCATGATCATATATAGTCTGGTCATATACTGATATCCCAATTTCTCACATGAAAAGCATAAATGTTAAAGAAAACAAGTACTAATATTTACTACTATTATCAAATATTTAATATGTAGGTGTTCTGAGATAAATATCTGAAATATTATTGTGCGTTTTGAGATGGCTTGTGCCCTCCCTCAAATGCATGTAGGGAAGCCCAAACCCTTAGGGATTTAGAATGTGATTGAACTTGGACATAAGACTTTCAAAGGGGAAATCAAGTTCAAATGAGACAACTGTCAGTGGACCCTATGATCTGTCTAGTATTCATATAAAAGGAGGAGCTTACAGTGCAGAAAAGACACCAGGGAGACACATGCAGAAGTGCAAGATCACGCAAAGATCAAGTGAGAGTCAGACATCAATGAACCAAGCAGCAGGGAGGTTTCAGGAGAAACAAACCCTGCTCCCACCTTGATTTTGGACTTCTCTCTCTAGAGCTGTGGGAAATAAATGTCTGACGTGTAAGCCGCTCTGCCTGTGGCATTTTCCTATGGTAGCCTTGGGAAACAATATTCCACATTTCAAGAACTAATCATGGTGAGTTTTGCTTCAATAACTTTGCAACTGAGACAACTAAAAAAGATATGTAACTGAGTCTGGCATTAATCTCAATACTGTCTTGCACCTGATCTCATGTCTATAATCTGCATGTTTTTTTTTCTCCCAATAATAAGGTCAATTATAAAGGTGGACATCCATTTTGGGCATAGTTATTTTTTGTCAGTTATTCACTCCACCCAGCACTTGGCTTCATAGGGATATTTCAGACACATATAAAGTTCTTTGAGCACATGACCCATGCCTCCCTGCCCCTTCCCCTCCATTAGTCTCCTTTGTTCTCTGAGACATATTCACTTCTACTCCCATGTCATCTATACCTACACACGGTTATTTATTTATAGTTAATCTAATATTCACAAATCTCCAAATGCATCCATTTTCCTGAAAATGACATGTTTTTGTTTTTCTTTATGGTTTAATCAAATCACCACATTTTCTCATTCAGTGTTTTTTTTTTCCTACAAAGGCTTCCTGAAGTGATGTTGATAGAGCCATGATATTATAACTGGATATGTGACAAAGGTAAAGGAGGGAGGGAGAATGGCAAAGCAAAATTAAAATACCTAGTTGCCTTTATACTATTTTTTAGGGTAGGACTAAAAAATGCTGCAGCAATTGCACATGCTCTCGCAAGCATTCCAGAGTGGTGCATCTGTTTTGATTTATGGTACTTAAACCTCTCATTTTGATTTATTCTTAGTTTTTTAAATGTTTGATCAAGACTCTCTTCCCCTAGGCATCTCCTTTCATTATACTGTAAGTGAAATATTTTCTTAATACAGACAATCTCCCCAGGGGAAGATACTTTCCCAGCACTATTTTGTTTTGCTGTTAACATTTCTAATGCACGCTGAAAACTCAGAATCCTAGAACACCAAAAAGAGAAGTTTGCCTGGGAAATGTCATCTTAATTTTGTGAAGCACAATTTCTAAGACTTCATAGAAACTGTGGTATGATTAAATTAAGAAAAAAAATTTCCAACAAAGTTAGGCATAATCATATGAATATTGTATGTCCACAGAGAACAAGATATAAAGCTATCCATATATCCTTTGTGATGAAAGAAAATCAGACTATGAGTCTCAGAGTATGAATCCATTTACATGATATAAATCCAAAATAAAACAATTGTATTAGATGAATATCTAAGTAGACTCACAAAAATTAATAATTAGCTAATTTTTATTCTTATTTTAAAAACAAGCATATGGTATGCGTGAATGGCAGATGAAGAAACAGGAATGAAGTAGAATGTGTGAGTTAAAGTAAAAGTAGGAGGAACATGATTTCCTGAAGTAAGAAATGTTTCAGGCTCAGAAAAAGAAAGATTTCATCTTAGAAGACATTCTATCCAATTAATTTGATCAACATAATTTACATGAGACAAATGAAATTCTGACTCTCTCTCTCTTTTTCTCCTCCCCCCCCCTCTCTCTCTCTGTGTGTGTGTGTGTGTGTGTGTGTGTGTGTGTGTGTGTGTGTGTGTGTAGTGTAAAGCAACACAGGGGACTTTCTTGTGAACTTCTGCTTCCTTTAATCTACCAGCCAGAGTGATCTCAACCCAGTGACTTAGAAACTGTGAACATTCCCACCAATCTGAGGGTAAGTCACCAGCTCCTCCATGCTGGTCCTGGCTCACCTGCCCAGCTCCCCTCCTTCTTATTCTCTCTCATTTTCTGAGACATTCACTCTCTCCATGCTTCATCTGTAGTGTTCCTACTCTTGAAATATATTCTTTGGAAATCTTTGTCTGATAGTTTACACTCCTCTTTAGTGGTTAGCTTAGAAAAATGCCCTCTGCTGTGTCTCCCATGAACATTCAAATCCCACCCACTTTAGCTGACCTATCAGGTTCCCCTGCAGGTGCCTCCTCAGCAGCTTGACGATCAGCCACTATCACTTCTGAGTTCTGTATTGAGTCTCCTGGGGTACAGTTTTCCAGAATCATGGAAAGTTACGTTTCTGTTTCTTCCCAGTGACTTGACTCTGCTTGGTACACCTTAGGCTTTCATTAGGAAGTTGATCAATGGTTATTTACACAGTTGTCCATGTATCAAACAGTAATTGAAGGCTGTTGGTATGCAACTGAGTCACCAATCATACACCATAGGTACAGAGGACATGAGTATGTCTTAAGACAAATTAATATGAAGATAAAAAGAGGCAATAGTACTGTGAGGGCTATAGCAAGGGTATAAACATCAGCCATGTAGTTAATTAAATGCAAAACAAAGCAATGTGACAGCATGTACTCAAAATGGGTGGCATTTACTAATTACTATACAAACTATATATATATATGATTATACATATTATATAATCTAATAATCATATATATATATATACTATATATGATTTAAAATACAACCGTTTCCTGATAGCTATGCTTTTTTTCTAAAACAGTTCATTTAAACTGGAACTAGTAGGTCATTTAAAAATGTTCTTATTTATTTATTTGCAAGCAGAGAGAGACAGACTGAGGGAGAGACAGAAAGAGAGAAAGGGAGAATGAGAGCACCAGGGCCTTGAACCACTGCAAACTCCAGACACATACTTCATGCATCTGGTTTACATGGGTCCTGGGGAATTTCACCTACTCATTAGGCTTTGCAGGCAAGCCCTTAACTGCTAAGCCATCTCTCCAGGCCCCATTTTTAAGATTCTTAAAAACCATACGTAAATGAGTAAGTTTGAGGGATTGTTAGAATTTTTGATGAATAGACATGCATTTACTTGGAAAACCATCAAGTTTAGTGAGCTGTTGGTGAAGGCCACATCCGTGGAAGGACCAGAGGGTCTGTCTTCTTGACACACGGGAGAAGGAAAGAGCACACATAGAAGAAGGAAAAAATAGACAAATAAAACCTGTGAGTTCCAGAGAGAAAACAGATTTTCCTTGTAAATAGTTTCCCGTAGGACTTCTGACATCCTTTAGGAAAATGATGATTTAACAATCCTGGCTTTGCCCGCTGCTGTTGGGTTTTCAAATATCTTTTCCAGGACCAGAGAGTAATAATGGACCTCTGTTCCTTGCCACGTACAAATGGTGAAGGGATGAAAACAGAAATAAGATTCAATAAATAATCACTTTGTTATTTATGCACATCAATACTGCACTGTGGCCATATTTATCAGTAAACCTCTTCATTTTCAATATTAAAAAAATTGTGGGGAAAGGGTGTGTCACGTTTTCTTGGTATTTTCCTGAAGAAAATTACTCTAGGGAAATTATCTACTTGAAGGAAAACATCTGATGACCAAATATATACAATACAAATATGATTTATTAGAAGTATTTATGCCTCACAGGTAAGGAACTAGGAACAGAAGGGCTGTACTAAGGTTTGAAAGAAAGATGTGGTTTAGGTACGAGGAGTGAGGTTCTACAGGTTTGTGAAGCTACAAGTGTGAATGAAGATCCGTTTAAGTTAGAATTTCTTCTATGATTTTTGTTAATTGGCTCATGTTTTCTTCTTGTTCTCAAAGCTTCTTCTGGGAAAAGTCAAAAGGAGCCCAGCAGCTGTGGCTACATGAGAAAGTATATCACTGAGGAGAGAGGAATCAGATTCCAAAAATTAGGGGACACGAGATCAACTCTGATGGATGAATAGGGTTTTACAGCTGAAGATGGAAAAAAATATTTAACTTTTGTGCAGTCTCTATAGCTGAGAAGAGCGAGCTTAGAAAGTAAGACTGCGAATGAACGTGAGCTCCCACTGACCACCGCTGAAGCTGGGAACAGGGGAGGTTTGCATTGTGAATCCATGTGAATCAATGTAGACATGAACTTGAGCCTACAGCTTGGGTCAAGGATGCCTGTCTTGTGTGCTACTCCCAGGGCTTTGGCCTTAGGATGGAGCTTTCTTTCTCATTCTGCTCTGTTCACCCAGTCCACTCTCTCAAGCTGTGCAAGTGGCAGGAGTCAAAATGGGCGAATGTGTGAGCCCTGGAGTCAGGAGACATGCACATTAGTTTGGTTCTACCTGTGCCTCGGTGAGTGTTCTTCGCAAGCTTCCCAAGATCTGAGGCAGCTGCTCTGCTGTGTGAGCAGGTGCTGGAGCAGTGATGACTGTGGGGACTTCCAGTTTGCTGCAACTCCACAGTGGGACTCTGCTTATTCCCAGAAAACTGGAGTCCAGAGGCTGACTGGCTCAACCCATTTTAAAAACTACACATGAAAATTTAGAAAGTGTGCTTCAGTGTATTACAAACCTCACTTAGACACCCTTTTGGCCCTTTTCATTTCCTGTAGAACAACTGAATCCCATGTTCACACCTTTCCTCCATGACAGCGAGAGCTCAGTGGCAGAAACCTCAGTGTCCAAGGAATCTTCAGGAGATCTTTGTCTCTCCTACTCATCCTGCTTTGACTCAGCTTAAACTACTGCCCAGGGTATTGCATCTATAGGAGGACTGGTCCAGAGTAACTGATTTTGCCCAAACTGGCACTGGTAGGAGCAGAATTAGTTAGTACTGCATTCCCCTTGAGAAAAGATTGGGGTACTTACTAGAATTTTTTTCATATTCTTATAATGAGATGAAGTAAAATCAATTCTTAATTTCTGCACTGCTGCTCAGCTGCCAACCCTTTCCTTTCCTGAGGATGGATCTGGTGATGAAAGGCCTAGAGGAAGGAAGCAGGTGGAGGGAGCTGGGATGGAGAAGTTCATATGGTGTGAGTGTGTGTGTGTGTGTGTGTGTGTGTGTGTGTGTGTGTGTGTGTGTGTGATACAGGGAGGTCATGTGTGCCATTCATGTTCTACTTCCTGGCTGAATACTTTCATTTATTGCTCAGCTCTGAAGGCAGCTCTCTGTAACTTATCCTTCCTTGTTCACTTCTCACTCTCCTTGGCTTGAGTTTACAATCACGACATCTGTGTTCCATTTATCATGGACAGGGGGATGGAAGCAATCTACTGCACACAGGTGTATCTCTATATTATTCTGTTGTATGGGGGATGTGAAAAATCTTAATCTTTGTTCATGTGTGGTGTGTGTGTGTGTGTGTGTGTGTGTGTGTGTAGTCGTGTGGATGGAACCCAGGGCCTTGGGCAAGTGCTCTACCACTAAGCTATAACTCAGCCTTACTCTTAATTATTTTACATTTGATTGCCTTCTTCATATAATGAGAACTATAGCCTAAATTCTTAACTTTTCAATTTTATTTTTAATGTGGAATTAGATTTGTATAAAGAGTAGCAGGTTTATAAATCAAAAATGAATTATAAGTTTACCTTAGTTTCACTGCTTTCTCCATTGAAATCAGAGATTTCAAAGCCCTTCAGAGTCACTTATCCAAACCCCATCCTCTGTTTCCTGTTCTGCATCCTCCAAAATGCCTGTCAATTGACCCATGACTCCTGCTTGAATACACCCAATGGCATGAAGTGTATTATGTTTCAAAATAGAAACAGCCCATTCCATCTCTTTGGCCATTCTAAGGTCCTTCCTTCTTCTGCCTTGAATCTGTCTTGTGAGAATGAGTATTCATTGCATTAGTCTGCTGACATAGTCCTGGCAGGTGAGTCCAAAGAAGAGATGCACGTGGGGGTACAATGAGATTATTCCTGAAAGAAGACAAATTATCCTAGCTTGAATCCCAGAGAGCCAGCAGAGCTCGCTGCACCATGGAGCTCAGCGCATCCTGTGTCTACTGCATTTGCCCTTCAGTCCCCTCCCAGCTGTCCTGTCAAGTAGGAGGGTCTCTCCACACCCTGAAAGATTTTGTTCAAGGAAGCAGGGACATAGCAAACATAGTGGAATGCCATGTCTTTCACTTCATAAGTCAGGCAAGAGGGTAAGTCTCTGATAGGAGCAATGAAATTCTATTTAGTAGTATAAATTCAAGCCACCTCGGATGCTCTCTCAAGAAAGAAAGAAAAATAAGTGTTATTTTACTGGTGGTTCTCCAGTTACAAAAGTTTGGGAATCATCCCGAAAATATTTCAAAAAACACATATTACTTCCAGAGAGTAAATAACACACACATGGGATTCAGAGGCTCTGTTGATTATACAGAGCCAGCACCAGCATGGTAAATATATCTGATTCCTGACATTAGCCAAAGCATGTTTCAAAGACAGCTTGGGTAATGGGAAAGAGCTTTAAAAGAGCTTCTCTGGATTTCTCCTTAGCACATTCACCGCCAGCAATACACAGTTATGTGCCTCCTCTGCTGAGCCGAACCCCTAAGCCCAAGGCCCCGAGCATGTGGTTGACATGCTGAGTGTGGGCGATGCCATGGCTCTTGTTAGTCTTCAAGGGGGGAGTAAGCTTTGTCTGTGGTTTTGCAAGGAAACAGATGAACATTAACTACCAAAACAATTGACTCCTTGGAAGGGTTTTCTCTTTGACTTGAATGACCTTGTCTATATAATTAAAGCTGAATTCTTTGGGCCACTGGAATTTTGAAAAGTGGCCCCAAGAGGGCAGAATTATTCTTTCATGGTAGAGAAATCTTGGTAATACCACAGACACAAATGCCTTCACATACACACACACTCACCCCCATGCACACACACACACACACACACACACAGAACACACACAGAACACAGTTAAATGTTTTTATGTCTCTTAATTATCTGGTAGATTAAGTCAGTAATGAGTTCTTTTTTTTTCATAGAATTTTAAACACATTTTCATAATTAGGTGACCATGAGAGAGGCGTTGACAATCCTCTTTTTTAAATATATGAGAACCCAAAACCTTAGATGGGAAATGTACTTCAGACCTTTCTACCTACCACTACATGCTTCTAGTTCATTTCATGTATACTTCAGAAGGTTGTTTATTTCTGCATGCTGGCTGGATTGTTCTTCTAGCTAAATTCTTCCCTAATGTAAGGCAGACAAAAATGTCTTTCTTAAAAAATACAGCCATTTGAAAACTCCTTACATGGCGAAGTCCAAGCTGTTATGAAAATACATGTAGAAATCTTAGCTTCACACTGTGACATAGGCAGGAAGAAATCACTGCATTCTATACTGCTCATCTTTCTCCAAAATATACATGGGGATTTGGAATGTAATTTAACCCAAGCCTTCCCTGAGAAAGTCAAGAAAATTTCCATTCATTTCAAGAATTAGGAAGTCAACACAGTCACTCATTTGACCTGGCATTTAAGAAAGGGCTATTCAGACAAATTGAAGAAAGGAGAACTCGGGGGGACAGACTCTCCCAGTGTCCACAAAGCCAATGGACAGTATTCATGATACTGATGTTATTTTTATCTGTACCTCCCCTGGACAGAATGTCTATTTTCATATCAAGAAAAGGTATTTCTTTCCATTCCACCTGGCAGGGTGAGAATCTCATCATCAGAGTTTCCCGAACTAAAAGTCAAAATAATGATTCCTGGTGAATGACTTATTTATTTATTCTCATACAAGAATGCCCCTCTATGTATCCAAATATGCCAGGACTCTTACAATCATTTTGAGAAGCATTCATTTGGTCCTTTGTAGGAGAAAAAGGACTAATGGTCATGGACTGTCTTCCATTTGGGGAACATTAGCCAAGTGGCTTCCCTGCCGTATACATTAACAAACCTCATGAATAAAATAGAGCTGATCTCTGTTCTGGTCACCCCAAAGAGAAGCTGAGAGGAACAAATATGAAAATCCATATGACATAAATTTAAAAGAGCACATCTGGGGTTTCCGGTGGCTCGCCATGATAGTATAGTGGTTAGTGCTCTGTGTTGTGGCCTCAGCAACCTTGGTTCAAAAAGAGCACATCTGTATTAAATATATCATGATATTTAAATAGACCACATTTTTACGTGTTTATGTGTGCACTTGAGTGTACATGTGGCCAGAAGTAACATTGAATGTCTTCCTCAGTCCCTCTCTGTGTCTGCTCTTTGAGACAAGGTCTCTTGTTGCACCTTCATTCAGTTAGACTAGCTAGCCAAGTGAGCCTCAGGGATTTGGGAATTCCCTCTCTTTGCCACTCTGGAGCTGGGATTGCAGGCACAGGGCATGAAATGCAACATTTCCCATGGGTGTGGGGATCCAAACTCAGGTTTGCATGCTTTCACAGCAAGTACCTTATCCACTTAGCCATCTCCCCAGGACCTCAGCCCACAGCTGATGTTGCTGTAGCTATCTTTACATAAGTCAATCTTTTCTCCAACTTAATTAAAAGGGCTGGTCATATGCTTTTGTGTATTCTTGGTGATTTGGAAGAGCAGGCATCCAGTGGATGTCATGATAATGGTTTAAAAAAGTATCTGTCCAGAGGACACCATTCTGACAGGAGTTGTGCTCCCTGGCATTAAGAACGGGTACAAGATGAGGACTCTGGGAAAGTACCTAGCTTGTCTGCTGTTGCACTAAGATGGGAATTTGTCAAACTATGTTTTCCACTTGTGAAAGTCTTCCTTTCACAAAGGCTGGGGAATCCAATGCTAGGTTTCTGGAGAAAATGAAGAAGCCTGCAACAGATACCTCAATGACACTGGCTATAATGTTCAGGGTAAGTTTTAGCATGCCAACCTGTGGTTTGAACAGTGTAATAGTCAAAAGAATCTGAGAATGTAAATAAAAATGTAAAATAAATTACAGTGTTTCTTTTAGAGAACAGAGGAAGAGCGTTAGCAGTCAAATTTGCCCTTTTTTTCCTTCTCCATATCATCTTTAAAAAATTCTTTTTTAAAACATAAGTAGCTTAGTGGGTCCCCAAATATAGCACTGGTGAAAATTTCAAAGAAGCCACAATGAGTCCTTCAAGGACTTTCTCTCTTTGCACCCATTTTTCATGTCTCCACAGCCCTGACCACCAGGTCTCATCTTAAAGTCTAAGATTTTCCTTCTCATGAAAAGCCTTCTATGTGCAGGACCCCCCCCCCACACACACACACAAACACACACACAGCAAAGTTAAACAGGATCAAAGTTAAAGGGGCCTCATGGAAACCCTCTCTGGGGTGGGGAGATTTTTCCTGTACATGGTCTGTTTGGGAACCCCACACAGGTTGAGTGCTATAAGCTATCCACAGAACCCAAAGCCAAGGGCCTTTCAGAAAGGCTTCCTACAAGTTCATTGTCTGAGAGAATTGACTCCCTCAAACCTGTAAAACAACGAACAGTTAAAATGATAGGAGAAATGTGGATGGTTAAAGAATGGCAAAGGAACTTCAGGCATTTTTAATCCAAACCTCACAGTAATTTATTAATAAAAAGAAATTGAGATGCAGAAAGGGAAATGAGTTTTGCCAACAATCACTTGGGAAGCATCAATTCCTCAGACCCTAACTAGCCATCTTTGCCTGACACCAGGCTAGTTAGTGTCTTCCAGATGCTAAGTCTCAAACTAAAAAATACCAAACACAGACTTCTGGAAACCTGTGTGCCAAAAACACCCAAGAACTGCTTCCACATAATCAGAAATTTACTTTGCAAATAAACAGAATGCCAAAAAAATATTTGGGTGATTCCAGAGATTTCACACTATTTATACAGATGTTCAATCTGGCACAAAATAAACACAATTAGAAATAATAAATGTGGTTCCCTTTCTTATGCAGCAATGTAGCAAGTTAAAATAATTTGCATTTGCCAGCCTATTTTTCCTTTGGCATTTTTCCTAAAGGTGGATAAGTAAAATTCAATTGGCCTGTTCCACTTGGGTATTAAAGTCTTCCTTTTTTTTTTTTTGGACTTTTTGTTTTGTTTTGTTTTGAACAATTAGCTTTTCAACACTGGTTTAATGTACAACTACA
Organism: Zapus hudsonius; assembly: GCA_004024765.1. NCBI lineage: Eukaryota > Metazoa > Chordata > Mammalia > Rodentia > Dipodidae > Zapus > Zapus hudsonius. The sequence continues at coordinate 9,819 of PVHP010006337.1, read as the reverse complement.
AACCCAATATATTGGTCTTTCAGACTTTTTTTTAAAAAAGTAACTTTCCCTTTTCTGCAAATATTTTATTACAAAATTATATAAGCACTTTCTCATCCAGTTTTTAAAAATAAAATCCATGCTTTCATGTGAAGTTATACAAATTTGTAATATCCATGCTAACAGATGCCTGGCTGCCTCTTTGCCCATCTGCCTGGCCATCAGTCCATCTTTCCATCTATCTATAAGCAGTTGTGGCAGAGCTGGCATTACTCAGGTGCACCCAGAGTTCAAGGCCAGCTCTTTCCAATGCTGTACCCCGGTGTGTTGACTTCTTACTAAGCCCTGGATCCATAATTACAAGCCCGGTTGAAGCCCAATAAGACTTCTGTCTATTTTTCAGCTCCAGGGCTGTTCATCTCTCAGCACCTGAGGTTTTCACCACTGGTAAGGTTTTGTTGTCCTCTCCCTGGAAGCTTAGCTGCTGTCAGGATGGAAAAGAAGGATATTTTGTTTTTCACTAGGCCCATGGACTTTTACATGGGCCCTTGGACCACATGGATGTATCCACTCCTCACCCTTTGGTTTTTGGACTTTTTTCTTTCCCCATCTACCCTCCCCTGTCATTCTCCCTTCTTTTTCCCTTACTCCTTATGACTTCTGAATTTAAAAAAAGTAATAATTTAATAATTATCCTTCTCAGTCTGATTTATCTAATTCTTTAGTTTAAAACAGACATGAGCTCAGGTTTGGGGTTTGTGTTTGAACCACCATAAAAGAAAAAATGATTACAGTTGGAGGTTCCACCAAGAATAGTTACCTAATTGGTAATTTCTTTCAATGCATTTTAAATGAGTGCCTCTCATGTGCTATGCACAGTAGGAGACATGGGGGATTATGAATTTGATAAGAATAACTATATAATATTGCATGGTAGCATATTCTTACAATGTCATTGACCTCAAAAGACAGTTTATGAAAGCTGTCAAAGACATGGCATTGCTTATCCATTCAACAAGTACTGAAATCTTCCATATCATTTGCCAATGTGTTCAGGGATACATTAATGAAAACTGTTCCCATTTAGAGTTGACAGTGGCATTACCCTCTAATGGGCTTTGAGAGTACCTGGTATCAAATGACCATCTAAGCAGACTTCTCTCAATAACTTAGAACACATTTTATTATGCAATTATCACTTTTCTTTCAGCAACACCCCCTCCAAATTACAGTCCATGTAAAATTAGCAGGTTCTTAAAATTTGTAGTTGTAATAATCATCACTTCAGCTCTCTGGGAATAACTTTAGAGGCCTCTTTGAAGTAGTAGATTTGTAACTGATCTGAGGGACAGAGCATACTTCCTGACTAGATTGTGCATTCAGGGGAATGGATGCAGAAAACACCCACATTCTCAATTCAAAATGGCTTTGCTTTTCTAAACTTGTACATAATAGGCAACTGTATTTCATATTGGTTTCTTTTTTGGGATAAGCTTAAATGAAGTACAAACTCCCTTGAGGTATTTTTATAGAAAATAAAGCCATCTATTGCTATTTATTTAATATATTGCCTTCAAGGAAGATTAACTTGTCACACAGAGTGATGCATATATAGGAACATCTTTATTTGCAAAGTTAGAAATTCAGAGGACCCTTAGTAGGCCAAACCACAAATGCTTTTGGAGACCAGGCAGGTCACACCAGTAAACAAAGGTTCACTTCACAAAGCCATTTAATGGGGAATCTCAAACTTCTGGATGCCTCAAAATCACCTTAGAAGATTAGAAGAAAGATTGCTGATAACACCTTCCTAAAATTTCTAATTAAGTAGTTCTGAGATGGGGCAAGAACAAGTGAAGTTGTAACAAATTTCCAGGTAAATCTGGTGCAGCTGATCCAAGAACTACCCTAAGAAGTTGTCTGTAGGAAATGACAGAGTCATGAAGAATTAGAGTCCTAGATAACTGCTGCTTTGGGAGCAAAGGCTTGAGTCTAACAGATGTTCTGACTTCTATACAGATGATGGGAATCTAGTTATCTATGTATAATTCACTGGAAAATGTTACAGAAAGAGTCTAAAACTGCAAAGATGGAAAGAAGTTAAAAAACAGCTTTTAAACATTCTCCTCATTGGCACTGTGTCAAGCCCTCAATCTAAGCAATGTCACTACCACTTAAAATAGACCTTCAAGTGTATGAAAGATACAAAGTGCAGCCTTCTTAGTCAATCCTTCCCCCGCTGAATTCCATGATAAAGTCAGTAGAACTTTTCCCTTTTTGTCTCAGTCCCCTCTCCAAGAATAAGATTTTCCCAGAGAGTTAATTTATCCTCAGTAGACCAAAAGTACAGAAAGTTGTTGCTTGCATTTTATCTTTGGTAGATAGAAAACTTAAAATGGCTTTTAACAATTTTTTATATTATTATTTTTTATTGTCCATGAGTTACATTATTTAATGGGCCAACAATTAGTTATTTGCCCCAGTTCCCCAATGCCCCTCTTCCCCATCCCTAGTCAGCTGGTTATCCTCCTCTGTGGGCAGTCCCAATCAGTCCTTGGGGCAGGGGACCATGAATAGTCTAGGAGTCAGCCCGATTCTCCAAGCCCTAGTATGTTGTTACTGAGGGGTACCATGCTTCTGATATTCTCCCCCACCAGGGCTCTTAAAATCTTTCCGCCCCCTCTTCCACTCAGTTCCCTGAGTCGTAAATTTTCACTCCTCATATTTTAGTCATTTGGGATTCCACATAGTAATTCTGTTAAGATTCAATATTCTTAAACTAAATTGGCTAAATTTAAATTCTAGCTTTGAATTTAAATTCACATCTGTTTTATTGGGGATATTAATATATCTCTGTGTGTCTCAGTTTCCTCATTTCTTAGGAAGATATAAGAATGCTCACATTTGAAAGTTATGATGAAAATTATGCAGTTGGATATTTGGTAAACACTTAAAACTATCTTGTGATAATACTTATTTTATAAATCACTGATTGTTTGATAAATCAATTCATTCTTGTTCTTACCTAGATTTCTTATTTCTGTATGTGGGAATTCCCTGTCAGATTTCAAGAGGGTTACCTCTTCCTACCCTCTCCAAACTCCCCTCCCCAACAACAGCTGTGCTCAGAGCAGGACTGGGATTTTCAATAGCCTACAATTATGGCAATGAAACTTAGTAAACCCTATTGCACTAGGACTGAGAGGAGGCATGCCATCTCCCCACCCCCACCCCTCAGCCAGCCACCAACTCAATCATATCTCAAGCAAGTTTCCTCCTTCCCAATGAGATGCTCAACCCCCACCATCCCTGACACCTTTAAAACTTACTCTCTCCCCCTAAACAGGGTTCCCAGGTCTATTTGCCCTTCATTTCAGATCCTGACATTCTCTCATGGCATTAAATAAACATCTTAAGCCCAAGAAATAGTTCATTTCCAGTTATCTAAAACTTTAACACAACACTCCCAGATGGATGAAAAGATACTAGTGAATTTAAGTTATGAAATTTTATATTTAGGAATTGATGAATGTTAGAATATAAGGGCAGGGTAAGCCTCAGTCATGGTACCTGGAGGTATCTATAAGTGAATCCAATAAGCATGGAGGTTCTCTGTAAATCAGAAGTAGAATCCCAACCACATACAAAGGGAAAATAATCTCTATTAAAGATGGTGTTAAAATCCTAATTATAGAAGTGCACGACTGAATTTAAAGTACGTTTTAAGACAGAATATAATAAATATTTGCCTATACACTAAGTGAATGTGCCTTGTAGAATTAAAAAAAATACTTTGAGAGCTGGAGAGATGGCTCAGCAGTTATGGTGCTTACTTACACCTAAAGACATTGGTTCGATTCCCCAGTGACCATGTAAGCCAGATGCACAAAGTCGCACATGCATCTGGAATTTGTTGGCAATGGCTAGAAGCTCTGGCACACCCATACTGTATCTCTATGTTTTTAAATAAATAAATAAAATATTTTTTATCTTTTTTTATTTTTTATTTTTATTTTTTTTATTTTTTATTTTTTTATTGTCCATAATGAGTTACATTGTTTAGTGGGCCAACAATGAGTTGTTATCCCCAATTCCTCATTGCCCACCCTCCCCATCCCCAGTCAGCTGGATATCCTCCTCCGTGGGCCGTCTGTATCAGTCTCTGTGGTAGGGGACCATGGATAGACTAGTATTCAGCTGGGTTCTCCTGACCCAAGTGTGTTGTTACTGAGGGGTGCCATGCCTCTGATAATCTCCCCTACCACGGCTCTCACAATATTTTTTAAAAATTACTTTGATTTTATTTTTGCAGTTATCAGTTCTTCACATTTCTTGGGCTCTAGAAGGTTTTGTCATCTGAGGGGCTCACCTAAGTTCATTGAAAACATTGTAGCATTTTATTTTTTTATATGAAATTTGAAATGGTTTTAAAATGTTTTCCACTGTATGTGTGAACTTGAATTAATCCCATTTTTCTCTGAAGTTTTTTTCATCCAGAGAGGAGATTCCTGGGAATTCTTCCCATGCCTTCCTCAGAGTGATGTTGCAGGGTCTGCAGAAATGAGCAGGGTTTTGTGACCCCAGAATATTACACTGGAGGTCAGTTATTCTCATCTCCAGGGCTAGTTTTCCAGTTGGTAACATGCATGGGATTTCTCAGACCTCATAGGAAGTTACAAACTAAAAAAGATTGGGCTTGGAAACTCTAAACTTTACTCCCAAACTGAATGCTTTGTATATTGTTAGTACTGTGTTAGGTGAACATAAACACTAACTCATTTAATCTACATGGAAGTTTCATCCAGCAGACACTATTTCCTTTTACATATGACAAAACTGTAGCACTATGTGAGTCACTTGTCCCATTTGATAGGGTTAGAAATGAGAGAGAATGAATTCACACAGAGACAGGTTGTCTTAGGCCTGTGATTTTTAAGCTATGGTGCTAAACTAAACCCAAGCCACCTATCTTTGAAAAGAGAAATCACTCAACAGTATGAAGCCAGATGGGGTCACCCTTCCTGTGGCCTTCTACTTCAGTGTTATATTCATCAGGAAAGTCAAAAAAAGGGGATCATGGACAGCTAATGTTACCTCTCTATAACCTATAACAATCCTCTCTTATATGATGAGGCTGGCTGAGTTCCTGAAAAGTCTTGGAATAAAATAATTAATTCAGGAATTATGACCTTATAATGAAATATAAGTCATGGAGAAAGAGGCCATATTTATGTATATCACTGTGTACAAAAATGTGTTGTGTTTTCACTAAAATTCAGGAAAATACAGATCTTTATTTAATGAGATCTTCAATGAGATAATATGGAGTGACTTTTAGGGCGAGCCACGGACTGTTCATTTATTCCTATTTCTATTTATTTTATTTTCAGTTCATCATCACTCGCTGCTACAATTTCAAGCCCACATTGCTTTCTGCAACGATATTCTAACTGATCACAATTCTCTCAAAGATTTCATGTGGTTCCCTGTGGTGATGGTTTATGTTGATTGTCAACTTGACAAGACTTAAAGTCACCCAAGAAATAAACTTTAGGACATACTTTTGGGTGGCACTGTTCCATGGGCTGGGGTCCTAGACCAGATAAAAAGGATCAAGAAAGCTTAGCACTAGCCTTTCTTGTTCTTTACTTCGTCACTGGGAACTTCTTGTGACCCTATTTACATATCAAAAGTGATTCCTAATGAACTAAAGTAAAAATCAAATTTAGTGATGATGCCACCATAAACCTGGGTTTATAAATGTGGTATTATTGGCATTGCTACTGATCATCATATTAGGCAGTCTTGAAGTGACAGAATTTTAACAATAATTTGCCTCAGAATCTAGACATCTGGTTTTCACAACAAACACGGCGATTCAAAAGTTTTTTTTTGTTTTTATGACATACACAGTTTAATATAAAAAATAAATATATAGGCGTTGTAGAACATACTTTCCATGTGATTCCAATCAGCCTCAAAATAGGTGAAAAGTGAGAACCGTTCCGAAAGTTGTGTGTGCACACACTGAAAATAAGTTTAAAAGTTAAGACATTTAGATGAAATAATTAGGTAAGTAATTTAACTAGGATATTATATCTAATATGTACTGAATCTCCTTTAGTTTTATATATTATAGAATTCAATATTTATTAAGAAAATCATGTTTTAAGAATAAGTCAATGGATTAGTCCCATAGATACAGGCATCAGGATGGGGATACAATTAATATTATCTAGTAGTCATTCCTTATTTTCATAAGAACTTATTTTTATAAGGAAACCATTTTCTAGTCTTTGTTAAATCAACACTTCCTACACTGATCTCAAAAACCTTCAAGATCTAATGGAAAGCTAGATCTCACTGGTAACAGAAACTGTATTTTTGGAAAGTAGAAATCAATAAATAAAACTGAATTAAAGGGTGTTATTATAATATAAACAAATCCAAGATAAACTAAGGACATACCTCAGCTATTTCCCACACAATTTATTCTCTCACTGTGTCTAGCCACACAGTAACACCTGTCACACATGAGGACACCCTGTTAGCCTCAAGCTTTCCATAGACTGAGAGGAGGATCCAGTGAGGGGCACAGAACCCATGGTAGCAGGACTGCTGAGGTCTGTCCAGCCTCCACAGACCCAGGCAGAGCTTGGCATTGTCTATCAGCCCTGCATCCTCCCAGATGAAAACCCAGACGTGGACAAGAAAAACCAGCTGCAGAATGACAAGAATGTGAAAACACACACAGAAGTAGAACAAAAGCCATCCAACATAAAAGCTGATGATTTTTCAGTTCACAATCTGCCCAAGACTCCAGGGTTGAAAAAGAGCTGGAACTGGCATTACAAATTAAAAATGTGTTGTCCTCTAGGACACATTAATCACCGAAACCCAAGATGGAAACAACTTCACAGGCCATTTATTTCTTCCTCCAGACAGACCTGAGGCATACCTTATAGTTTCCTTCCTAAAATGCATACAGAATTTGTCATACTCTGAATGGAGCCATATGTTATAAGAATTCACATTTTATGGACAAGACAGAGGTTAAAAGTTTTAAAGAAAAACTACATTCATTATGCCTCATTTAACCCTATTTTTTGAAAGTTTTCTTTAATAATTCAGCATTATGAGGAAAGTTTGGGGAGGCAAATGGTAGTTGAGTTCTCTAACTATGACCTCCCTAAGAATCCCTTAAACACGGGCTGGAGAGATGGCTCAGCAGTTAAGGCACTTGCCTCCAGTGCCTAAGGCCCCTGGTTCAATTCCCCAGGACCCACATAAGCCAGACCCGCAAGGTCTCTCTCTCTCTCTCTCTCTCTCTCTCTCTCTCTCTCTCTCTCTCTCTCTCTCTCTCTCTCTGTATCTGCTTGAATATGAATGAAATAAAAATAAAAAATAAAAATAAAAAAATAAAGAATCCCTTAAACATTAAGGATCAACTTACAGTGAGTGGATGCACATTTCAATAGTAATAATAATAGTAATAATAATAATAATAATAATAATAATAATAATAATAATAATAAAATGAAAAAGTGATTTAGGGGGCTGGAGAGATTGGCTTAATAGTTAAAGGTACTTGCTTGCTAAACCTGATGGTCTAGATTTGATTCCCCAAAACCCATGTAAAGGCAGATCCACAAAGTAGGGCATACATCTGGAGTTCATTTGCAGTGGCAAGGGGCCATAGTTTGCCTGTTCTTTCTCTTCTCTCTCTTTTTTCTCTACCTCTATGTGTGTGTCTCTCTTCCACTCTCTCCTTGAAAAGAAATAAATAAAAATATGTTTTTACAAAACAGAGTAATTTTGTATATTGGCACATTGTTATCAAAATTTGTAAAATCTTAATTTGATTAATTCTAACATTGTAACTTCTTGCATGGCAACACTGTGCAATCCTCAGCCACGAAGAAGCAAGACCTACTAACAAAAAATCATAGCTTATGTAGTTTAGTGTCAAATCATCAGGACATTCATATTTTTTAAAAACACTCATAAAGCATATAATATGCACTAAGAACTGTACTGGTAGGCAGGGATGCAGGTAAGGAAGATAATCTTTGCATGACATGAATTCAAAGTTTCCAAAGAAGCATGGAAGAAAAGAAGCCAAACTCTGAAGGGAGAGTGATACACCTTCCCAATAGGTTTCCAAAATGGCATGGGAGTCATGGGAGGAAGAAATCGAGGAAAGATTATATGAGATCACTTTGTACTTACCATGATCATTCTGGTTTTCCACAGAACTTTGTAAACTTGGTAAGTGCTCAGCAAATGTTGGTTAGGGATGCATGAATGCATTAACAATCTGCTTTCTGCATTTCCCTTATGTAATTGATATTCATTCCTAAATTTATCCTGTACTCTAAGAGACACAGGATGAAAACTCCCTGAACCATGCCAATATAATAATGGCAATCATAGACAGTTCAGATTGTTTTTAAGTTTTGAATCCAGATCATAATGTCTGTCCTGATGGTCATCATACCTGGCATCCCAGAGATTTGTTTTACTCTTCATCTAATGTGAAATATGAGACCACCAGTCAGTGGACAATAACAGACTAGTGAAGATTCTAGCAACATCTGAAGGATATGGAATAGATATTTGTAAAACATGACCCAACATTTAAACATGTTTTATTTGGTCTTATAACCACTGTGTTACACATTTAGTCCACAGTTCAGGTGTGCAGAGGGGACCCGAAGCTCATAAGGGAGCAAGCCAAGTGATGTAACAGAATCCACCATCTGTAGAACGACTTAAGAAATCAGCTTGCCCCATCAGTCAAGATGTTAAGTACACAGGCTTTTCCTAAGGCATGGAAGCTGATCGTTTCAGTCATCTAAGGGGCATCAGGTTGCACAATAAAGTATATCGGTAATACTGTCACCTAGAAAGACATACTTTCATGGTAATAATTACCAGCAAGCTCCAGGGGGATATTTTAGGACTGTGATGGTCTTGCTTGAATTATGCACAGTTTTCCCTTTACTGTCCTCACACAAAGAGGACCTGACATAAAACAAATCATGTTATGGTCTGTGGAAAAATACTGGACTTCTAGATAATTGGATACATTTCAGCTACACTGTATACAGAAGCTAAACTGATGAGTAGGCAATCTATTTAATAATATTTAATAATGCACACTCATGACAAAGCTGGATAACATTAAGTTCCATATGGTGGAGTGCATGGCCTTCTGAAGGCACTAAAAATCTGTTATTAAAACAAGTTTTCATTCATTATTTTCATATCCTATTGCTGTTAAGCTTATTAACTGAATGTTTTCAAAGTGGGTGGGTGGGAGGGAAAAGGGAATTTTTCTATAGACTCAGCAAAATGTTTAAAATCTCACTCCAATAAGTAGGTCCCCAGAGACTCACAGCTGGCTTCTAATCAGGCAAACTAGATTAAAGATTCCCATACCTGATGTGCAAAAACTTAGCTGAGTATGAGCTCCTCTATCTGGAAAGGTTCCAAGGACAGGTCAATAGCACAAGATCTGCTGATGTCTTTCCTGACCCTCTTTTCACATGTGAAAACATAGATTAAGTAATGTCTTCCCATTGATTTTTCATGTGCTCATATGTCCTAGCAACAAAGATATAACCTACTTTTTTGTTGTTAACCATAAAGACAATTTTTAACTTTCAGGTCAAAGCAATACTATAAACAGAATCTAAGCTTTCGGGGTCATTGAAAGTTCAACTTTATCAAATTTCTTAATATATAGGAAAGCATATGAAGAAAAACTCTCTCGACATGTAAGAAAGTATTTGAAGCAAATACTCAAATGAGCTCATTTTGTGCTTTTTAACCCAGATT
>PVHP010006336.1:0-60984 GCA_004024765.1 Zapus hudsonius | reverse complement strand
GTTGAATCTGGGGTCGTTTCCCACGTCCTCCTATTTCCCTGGATCCCCAGGCCCACACGAAAACTGACTCCATTTCTCAGTAGAACAGATGATGTACACTCCAGACAGGAAGTACTTAGAGAGAGGAAATTTCTGCATGCCTTTAGTCAAGAGAAACTGTATGAAAATGCTTGCTAAAGACACATTAATCTGAGAAGATGACACCTTGCTGTGGATCGCATTTTCGTTTGGGTGCTCACCACATAATTTGGATTGCTGAAATAATTTGTGATAGTTCTTGAAACTAAACAGTTTGAAGTTTGACAATAAATTTTTATGTTATTGTCAAACTTTGGACTCATGGCAGTGTTTGCTTGCCTTATTGTTGAGGAAGAAATACCAATTATTGAAGGAATATAAGTTTTCCAGTGGAAATTTATTAATCGTATATCAGGATCATACCTTGAATTGGGACCCTCATGCTGCTTCCCATCTGACTCGTGTCCCATCAACTTGGATATTATTTTGGAGATAAATATTTGCAGAAGGAGCTTGTGTATGCAGAGGGCTTATACTTAATTCCCTGTGTAGTCACATCTCAAAGAACAGCTAATTTATGTCACTAGCCTATGTAGATCCTCATGGATAAAGGAGGGGGGGTTCCTCTTTCTGCCTTCATTTTTTAGTTCCTATAGATTAAATCCCATTTCTTTAGCTTATGTTTTATGGTGTATACTTGGTGGCTTCATTTGGGTTCTGTAATATTTATAATCATATGAGATGACAAGATAAAATTAACTTAATTGTGGAGTTTTGCATAGTGTCTGTACCAACATCCTAATAAAATAATATGAAATTCAATAAGTAATGCCAAGTGGGACAGGGCTCCACTCACATCAGCTTCCTGATGTGGCTCTTCTCCAGAATGTAGAAGAAACATATTTATCTAGGTGATTAGAATTCTCTCTGTCTGCCAGATTTAAGGGTTGTTTAGAAATATCGTCAAGAGTCACAAGCAACTTCTGTTGCTGCACAGGGTTGAGCATTTCAGGCAAACTTTGACTGTTTTCTTCTTCTTATGTCCACTTATTTTGTGTCTGCGATGACAGTGACAGTTTTTTAGTAATAGAACTGCCATCAAAAGAGCAATAAGCCAGCAAGGGAAAGCAGGGTGGTTATTTTTGATGCCATCTCAAAAGAAGTTCTTGAAAATGCCTTCAGAGTAATGAAGGTAACTGACTAGGCCCTCTGCAGTTTGGGTCTTTGAAGTTATTAATAGCTTCCAGTTCAGTCTATTTCAAGCTAAAAGAGGCTCTTCCATAAACCACGCTTTAAACATTTTAGCTGATTCTGAATTAAAGAAAATTGAAAACATGGGAATGTAAGAGTTCAAGAAAGTTCTAGGGCTTATGGTATCTTTAAATTTGCAGTTCTCATATCAAAATTAAAATGAACAGTTGGGTTGGAGATAGCTCGGCTGTTAAGGTGCTTGCTTGTAAAGCCTGACAGCCTGGGTTCGATTCCCCAGTACCCACTTAAAACCAGATGCCCAAAGTAGCACGTGCATCTGGAGTTTTGTTTGCAGTGGCAAGAGGCCCTGAAGAACCCATTCTCTCTCTTTCTTTATTTCTCTCCCTCTCTCTCCTTGCAAATAAATAAAACATTTAAAAAAATGAACAGTCATGTTTTCCATTGTATGATGTCTGATTAGTGCCTTGTGATATATTTTGCTAGTGAAATCTACTAGACATCATACCAGGGACAGTTTAAAAAAATCTTGCATAAATTTATGATAACTCTATTAGCAAATTGTAAGGTCTGAAATTGACCTCTAGGACATTGGGAAATCAAGTTGAAAGCATTGCATTGTCTGTTACTCAATGGAGTGGACTGAGGACAGCGTGTGACTGTGTCCCCAAATGATGCAATAGCTAAATATCCAAGTGCGACTTCAAGTCAATTCAGTGATCAGCTTTAACTCTGTCTTCTCAGGGCTTTTCGAACTGTTGTTTTAAAGTACTTGTCTATGCTATTATTTTGTTGTTGTTGTTGTTTTTAATGTTCTCTGTTGACTAAGAAAACATGTAAACTGTCCTTTGGATTCTGAATTAGAAATTAGCAGACATATGCTCAGAATGCAAAGGTATGCTATTTTGCCAAAAAACTGTTCCTCCTCCAAAAACCCTGTACAACAAAGTAAAATATGTAAGAAGAAAACAGAAACACCCCCACACACCATCCTTACATTTTCTCTTGTAATTTTCAATGAAAATTAAGACTTTTTTTGCTCATATGGACTCATTTTTTTACCTCATTAGCAGGAAATGGTGACCCTACATTCAAAACAAGTAGAGTCCACTTTATGAGGCAAAGAGTTTCTACTGTATAAGTAAATGGCAATTTTTTTGTGCTTTTAAAAAGTGGCATTGTGATGGGAATTAATAAAGTAGGTACATTATTTCAAGTTACTTTAAGCAGTATGATTGTATCCCCTCCATAAATCCAAAGAAGGGAGAACTTTTAATACAGCCTATTGGAAAACACTTTGGTCTAGCGTGTTATATATACTTTGGCAGCAGGTAGCGTACACCAGCTGAACCTTAGTGGTAATAGCAGTTGGGACTGGGGTAGAACTTTCTTTTTCATTTCCTTTGGATCTCAAAGTCATACAAACTGGGCATTTTTTTTCAGTTTGTTTTATTGTAGAAGGATGGTGTTTAGGTAGAAAGATAGCTCAAAGGTAAACAGGAACTTTCATGGCAAACAAAACAATTCAAAGGAATAAACCATAGACTCAAAGAATCATAGAATGTTATAACTATTAGGGACTTTAGGTTTTATGTAACTCAAATTTGAGCTTCCAAGTCCTAGATAGAATGTATATTCTGTGATTGCAATTGAATTTTTCCATATTTAGAAGTTAATTTTATTACTATGAACATTTCTTTACCCATGATGTCCAAATGGCTATTGCTCTATATTTCCAGTGGGAATAGTGTGTATTTTAATACCCTTTTGCCTAGATGTTGGTATAATGCTTGTTAATGTAATGTATTCTCAGGTAAAAATATTCCAGAGGAAAAAAGTTCTGTACAGTAAGACTGGATTAACTGTGCTTTGGGCTGACAACTTTAGAAAGTTTCAGCTGACTCACATGTATCCCATCAGGTAGAACGACCTACATGCTATTTAGTCTTCAGATAACATGCATGTCATGGAGTGGACATCGAGAAAGCATTTGTGATAGCATGATGGATTTTTATCACTCACCCCAAACATAGGAATTGCAAAACACCTTTCTTTAAATATTTTCTTTTTGTGGTGCAACCAGCAAGGGCCAAATTCCAGCCTTAAATGAAGTTGCAGCCCCAAAAGTTAGTGGAAATGGCAGCTTAATATTTTAGGTCAATTAACTATGTTTTAGACTGTCTATGATTTGATTGCATTTTTAACCATTCTGGAAGACTCTTCAGTCCCTACATCACAGTATCTAAGAGAAAAGAAAAACTCTCACTTTGTTTTCTTGGTCCAGAGCTGACTCTGTGAGACTCCAGTCCAAAGCAGTATTCTTGTGTTGGTGACAGTTGACTCACGCTTGTCAACACAAGCCCCTTCTGGAATTACCTTTGTTTAGCCCTTGCATTCTGGCTTCTTAGCTGTTGTTTCTTTTTGCTTACAGCATCTTCTTAGTGGAGAGGAAACACAGGTGTGCCGGTGAGCACACATAGTTCTGGCAGGAAACCTGGCTGGGGGGCTGGTTCTCACAGTCCACCACAGTGGCACTTTCTTCCAAGACCGCCACTGAGGAAATTTTCTTGGTTGGTATAGTTCATACTGAAATTGTAGATTTTTTTTTTGGTTGGAATTTATTTGATATGCTGAAAGATATTTTCCAGAGTACTCAAAATTAAGGGAAAGAATCTGAACTTTGCTCATTTTGGCATAGTTGTAAAACAAAAATGTTCCTGTTGGCTACGGGCATGCGAGAGGTGAATGTGTGTTAGTGAAATGATGAAGTCTGTCTACTATGGAGGTCGTGACTCATCAGAACAAGGACAAGTCTACAGCCATGGGCAATCTCCACGTTCTAGATAAATGCATGCTTCCTTTCAGGACTAGGAAACAATATCAACTTTTTGTTCATATGAATCCAGTGAACAGGGCCAAGCTCTGTGGACTTGGTTCACGTTATATTTTATTTTTTATTAAAATATTTTATTTGTTCATTTTCAAGCAGAGAGATACAGAGATACAGAGAGAAAGAGAGAGAGAGAGAGAGAGAGAGAGAGAGAGAGAGAGAGAGAGAGAGAGAGAGCACCAGGGTCACCACCTTGCAGGTCTGGCTTATGTGGGTACTGGGGAATTGAACCCAGGGCCTTAGGCACTGGAGGCAAGTGCCTTAACCACTGAGCCATCTCTCCAGCCCTCATGTTATATTTTAGAATGGTAATATTAGACTTCCTCGCATTGCATGTGGTATTTGCTCTGTCATCTCTGCTTTAGACAAATAGTACACAAGCTGTTGCTGGCATTGATGGGAAGAGGCTGGTCCAACTAGAAAGCAGGGGTTCAGATCAGCAAAGTCACAGAAGTGAAGTTGGGTGCAGGGACAGATTCGCACCTGTAAGGTCTTTCTGTTTTACCACGTTTGGCTTAAATTATTGAATACTGGGAAAAACCACTTCTTTTTCGTAAATGTGAGTATTCTACTTCATGATGAATTTCAGCATTGTGGGAAGAACAGTTGAGTTTTGAAGGACAGTCAAGTAATGGCCTTCAGGTCAATGTGGCAGAGAGGACTGTAAGGGATTGAGGTCGTGCTCTAGACATATGCAAGCATTTCTTGTAGGCCAACTATTGAGCCAGGGCTTGCAGATCCTTTGGTGTCCTGTGCTCAAGATGTGTCAAGGTCCTGTCCTGGAAAAACATGATCCGTAAACACTGTTGTAAGCTTTGTAGAGGAGAGGTCTTGCTCACAAGTGAAGGACACGCTGACTGTGTTTGCAGGAGACAGTGTGGTCTGAATCCTTCCTAAGGATTTTCTATTTTGCTAGAAGGAGAAACAGGCATCCCAAGTAATTGAATGGTGAGAGGTTTAGACCAAATTATCAACAAAGGTCTTTCCAGTCCTACATCTGTAGTGGCTATCAATATAAAATTCTTGGAATAGCTTTCCACTGATGACTTATTTTCTGAACCATGTTTATTGTCATGGTTGAAAGAAAATAGTCATGAAAGAAACAATGATTACCTTTGGTGATAAACTCAGGGCTGAATGGGAGAAGTCAACTGAGTTGTCTTCTTTTTCATTGCTGCCCTCTTGGAATACCAGCTGATATCTAAGGTGGCTTTGCAGGGAGCCTTTCCTCTTAGCTCCAGGAAACTGCAGTGGATGGACCCACTCTCTCCTGGCCACTCTCCACTAGAGGAGGGAGTCCATGCGGCCATACTCTGGGGGAACTGACTGGAGGGTCAGGTAGCAGCTTGCAAAGCAGCTGGAAGTGTAGCGTGCACCCCTGCCTGCAAGTCCCCGCTAGAGGAGGTTAGTCTGAGGCCCAGGAGCCTGGAGCCTGCGTCTCAACTGTTCTTTTTCTCTTTGTTCATTTCACTTTGTAAGAGATGGATGATTATCCAGAGATTCTCTCTTTTCAACAATGTCAACGAAAGAGTTTATGTAAACCTGTAAGTTAGGAGCAAATCTTGAATCTCTCTTTTTGTTGTTGTTTATGAATGGCCAGTAATTTATTCACATGTGACATTTGAGCATTTTTTTTCTTCCCAAGCTCAAGTCGCTTCTGCTGTCTTGTATTCTGAAGAAAAGTCAGAGAAGCCCTTTGCTTTTGTCCCAGTTGGTAGTTACACCGTGCCCTCTTGCCTTTTTCATTGAGACCTTATGGTATTTCCTAACCCTCAGACTGTTTTGAAAGGCCTTGATTAAAATATGCTGATAAAAGAATTTGATAACCAAGTTAGGAGCAGCAAGGCTATCTGCAGAAGACGGAAGGGTCTGGCAGCCTAAAAACATTTCTGTTGAGAGCACACATAGAGATCCTGGAACCTTTTATGGGGACTCATGTTTGGGGAATGGTATGAACTCAGGTTACCTGAACAATAACGGTATCATATGGAAACGTTTAAGAGTTTATGGAAAATTCTTTGAAATAGAATGGAATGAGCCAGCAAGCATATTATATATACCCAAAGAGAAAAGTCTGAGCATTCATTGTGCTTTTCAGGTAGGAGCCCCAGGAGGAGAGATAGGGAACATGGATCACTTTCACTCACACACACGCACGCACACACGCATGCACGCACATGACCTCTTAGATCTCTTAGTCCCAGCCATGCTAACCAAATCCCAGACTTCAAATATGAGCTCATTGTGTCTAATTGCCTTCCTCTTGTGTGATACCCCCACAGCCTTTGTTTAAATACTTCCAGAGGAGCAGGAGGAAGATGGGGAGCAGGGAAAGGGACTCATCTTGAATAATTAATGTCTTAAAGGTACTAGAGGGCTGGAGAGATGGCTCAGTGGTTAAGGCAGTTGCCTCCATTGCCTAAGGCCCCGGGTTCAATTCCCCAGGTTCCACATAAGCCAGACCCACAAGGTGGTGGCCCTTGTGCGCTCTCTCTCTGCTTGAAAATGAAATAAAATAATTTTTAAAAAAGGTACTAGAGTTGGCACTTTGTCAGCATCTCATTTGACTTAGAAATGTGTGTTTTATTTCTTAGTTTTGTTTTATTTATTTATTTATTCGAGATTGGATTTTGATCTAGCCCAGACTGACCTGGAACTCTGTGTAGTCTCAGGGAGGTCTCAAACTATCCACCTACCTCTGCCTCCCAAATGCTGGGATTAAGGGCATGTGCCACCACGCCTGGCTGAAATGCGTATTTTAGAATCTCCAGTTTCCAGATGAGGAAAGCCAGTCATAGGAGTATATTGGCACCCGCCTAGGCTCACGTATTCAGCTTCAGGAAAAAATGAAATCCAAACCTAGGCCCCGCTTCTTGATACCCTGCACTGCTTCCCAATAAAGCCAATTTGTCTGTTTTAATCATGTGCAATGTTTGGAAACACTTTTTTTTTTTAAATTTAGCTGGAATTTTTCTCCCATTAGCATCTCTCATTGGTCCCAGTTTGACTTCAGGAGGCTCACAGAGTGGATGGACATCTCTTTTCCTGTGTAGGTGTGTTTGTAACCCTGTACTGAGTTGATTGTTCTTCAAAGGATCACACACGCGCGCGCGTACACACACACACACACACACACACACACACACACACACACACACACACTCAGATGTCCTCTTTTTGATTATGGTTCACCGGTAACATATAGATCTCTTTTTAAATCCTAGAGGCCTGTACTTAAAGAATGCAAATGTTAGAAAACAGCTTATTTTTACCCCTCCCTGCCTGGTTAATCAGTCAGTCAGTCATCTCTAACAGGGTAGGACAAACTAGATGGATTAATTTGTGTTTTTGTACTGGTTTCTGAGGTTGTACATAGACTGTCCTATGTGTACATTTTTGTGAAAGAGGGTGAGTGACTGTTGGCCAGTTCTACCTTAAACATTTAAAAAGAACTCAAAATAGCGAACTTCTTCCAGATTAATTAATCTCTGTAGGGAAGGCATCCCAACCAGTTAAGATTTCAGGGATTTGGCGCCTCTAGAATATATAGCTTTGTTTAGAGGTAAATGGCCTTGGAAGATACCTAAAATTAAATTTTGTAATACTGTCCACATTCTTTTGCTATCCTTGGAAAAGAATTATACCATCAAAAATGGAAAAGAGAATGTTAATATTCTTAAGGAGACCTTTTCAAAGACTGCATTTAAAAAATTTTAAAGCTAAAAATATATACTTTAAGGAGTTTAAGGTTTTTTTTCCCCTTCCATTTTCTTTGTTTTAAATGCTATGCCCAAATTTTGTTCAGCCAAACCTTATCCTGTAGCCTGTAAGAACTTCGAAGAAAAGGGGGTAGGGGGACTTGGAGGGCTGCCCTGGGCATGCTCAGTGTGGGCCTCAGCTTCCTCGGGTACCCAGCTCCCTTCAGGGCCAGGACCCTCTCTGCCTGTCTTCAGATCCCTCACACGGAGCCTACCTTCCAGCAGATCCTAGACTCTTAAGGTCTGTTGACTTCCCTTGAATCAGATGATTTACAGGAAACTATCAGTTCTATAGCCTTTCTCCTTCATTTGGGGTGAGTGGTCTAAAAACACAGTTGGATGGAGGGAGCCCCTACTAAGTGGATCAGGTGCTGGGGAGGGGGAATAGTGTGCCCACAGGCAGAGTCAACAATCCAGTCTGAGAAGATGAGCTTTGTCATGTCTGAAAACAAACCACTGACCCTGAGACCTAAGGAAAGTGCCAGTCAGGGTACAACCCTCACATGTGGAAAACAGGCCTCAGGAAATGGTAGCTAAGGGCGTTATAGATGCAGGAGGAGGGTTTTTGAACTTGACTCTGTAGAGAGGTCAGTTCATGCAATCCTGTGTTCTCTAGGGAGCAGGATTCTCCGGTATTGGTAGAAAAATAAGTTTTCTATGGTCACACCCTGAGAACAGTGGCACACTGTTCAAAAAGTGATGATGCTTACCATGTACTTTAAGAAAAAATTAATCTGCTAAACCATATAAAGTAACCCAGTTATCCCGGGACTAATTTATTTTATTTTATTTATTCATTTTCAAGCAGAGAGAGAGAGAGAGAGAGAGAGAGAGAGAGAGAGAGAGAGGAGAGAGAGAGAGAGAGAGAGAGAACCAGGGCCACCACCTTGTGGGTCTGGCTTATATGGGTCCTGGGGAATTGAACCCGGGGCTTTAGGCACTGGAGGCGAGTGCCTTAACCGCTGAGCCATCTCTCTAGCCCTGGGACTAATTTCTTATATGTGTATCAGCCTTCATGTTTCTGAGCCTAAATCATACCACTTGGTTTAGTAGGTTTAAAATAGGTTTACCTCCATATAGCCCAAGTCCATGTCCATTATGATAGTCCTGCCTTACTGGTCTAGATAGCAAGCCTTTCTACACTCCAAGAGCAACAGATTCACAAACTACCTCTCCTTCACCCTGAAACAATTCCAGTGGTAGAGACAGGAACGTGAGAAAAGGCAGCCTCCTTTCCAGTTTTCTTGGCCTCTCGCTGGTGTTCCATTTCAGACTGCTGGTGAAATCGGAAAAGACTCCTGACTTTATAACATCTGAAGTACTAATGTATGATGATGACAGATGTTATCTCCTTGGAGCTGTGGACAAAATGATGTGCCCAGTGCCCTGCAACTTTCAGGGCTTCTGTAACCTTTGAAAACAAAACAGCCCAAGTTGCTGCTTATACCCAAGGGAAGAGGAAGTTAATGAATAGAAAAGACAGAATTTACTTACGAAAACAGTGGAATTAAGCTCCGGACCAAGCATGCATCAATGATGCATAACATTTTTGTTAATTGGGTCTTAACTGGTTTCTGACTCATGCGGTAATCATTGTAGAAGTGGGTCATACTAGACCTGCCAGTGACAGGTGGGAACTCCTCTTTCCTTCTCGTGTGTGCACACCTGCATTTCTAGAGGCACACCCTTCCATGGCTTCCTTTCGGTTCCACTTACACTCCAGTGGTTAAACCTGAGCTATACTCAAAGAGTTTGTTTCCATTAAGAAAATGAATCTTTTATGTGGACCAAGGTCAGGTTAGTTAATTTGTTTGCTTTTATTGGGATAACTTTTCCCATTCCAATTCATCACTTAATTTTAAGTGGATCTACTGAAATGCCCATTAAAGTCTCTTACATTCCTCACAGACCAGGACTATGACAGATTCATGTGACTTTTTTTTTTTTTCGAGGTAGGGTCTCACTGTAGCCCAGGCTGACCTGGAATTCACTATGTAGTCTCAGGGTGGCCTTGAACTCATGGTGATCCTCCTACCACCTGCCTCCCGAGTGCTGGGATTAAAGGTGTGCACCACATGCCTGTCTCATGTGACTTTAAAAAAATTTAATCTCAAGGCAGGAAAGGTAGCTTTTGTAGTCATCAACCTACTCTTCCTTGCCCATAGTTTCCCTAGAGTCGGGGAACATTTTGTAGAATACCAATATGACTCTAATTACAAAGAAGACTATGGTGAAGCTTTTTGGCAAAAACAGTGTGGCTTTTCACCCCTTGACCTCTCCACCACCAAATCCCTCTTTCTCTGCCTATTTCAACCTCTTCCACACTGATGTATTTGCTAGCAACTAAAAGCTGACTCTTGCTAGCAAAGTGTGATGCCATTGCTCTAATTAGTGACAAAAGATCAATTAATGTTATAATTAAAAACAGTGTTTAGATCTGTTGTTTGTGATGAATGAATGTGACAATTACTTTGTTCATCAACATGGATCTGTTGATTTTTTTCCCTGTAGATTGGAAGCAGATGCATTTTCGTGGCGTGTACATCAGCACTGGACAGTAGGAGGAATGCAAGCCTCTTAGAGAAGGAAGAGAGCCCCTAATGCCTGAGCTAGAGCCATATTTTAACATACTTGACACCTTTCCTTGGTACTCGATGCTAGATCAGCAACTTGTACTCACTGGGTCTGGAGCCTCAAGCTTTTAATATTTTATCACTAAATGCTTAAGTGTTTAGGTTGCAAAAAGAAAAGAAAAAAGATTCCCACTTGGACTCTCAGATCACATGACCAGGGCCCTGAGATAACTGTCATTGATGATTTGATTCCATCTATGATGATAATTTTCACATCCATAGGGTATGTGATTTTTGCAGATCCAGTTGGATTTTCTTTGGATACCAAGCAAGCTGTTTTTCATACACTGGACCCTGGGAAAGCTCTGTTTCTGCTAAAAGAGTAACTGTATCTCTCTTCTGAGTTGTGGCCAAGCAGATGTAGATTTTTGGAGCATGCCCAGAAAACTGACTTCTACAGATCATCCTGGTGATGTGTTCCTACTCCTGGCTTTGCTGATACCTAGTTAAATAGCAGATGGACGGAATTTGTGTTGGTAGGTCACAATTTTATACACTTCCTTAAAAGCAATTAAATTTAGGTAAGCTGATAGGCAGGAATGGAGTAGACCCAATCTCCCTTTTCAGACT
Organism: Zapus hudsonius; assembly: GCA_004024765.1. Classification (NCBI taxonomy): domain Eukaryota; kingdom Metazoa; phylum Chordata; class Mammalia; order Rodentia; family Dipodidae; genus Zapus; species Zapus hudsonius. Next base: position 49,906 of record PVHP010006336.1, on the reverse strand, counting down.
ATCAGTGAAGACCTTGGTTATGTGACTTTAGACAAAAAAGAATCAGGAAAAATCCCTTTCAAAAGTTCTCTGATGAGACTGGGGAGATGGTTCAGTGGTTAAAGGCACTCACTTGCAAAGCCCATCGGCTGGGGTTTGGTTCCCCCAGAAGCCTTGGAAAGCTAGATGCACAAAGTGACTTACATCAGGAGTTCATTTGCAGTGGTAAGAGGCCTCTCTCTCTCTCTCTCTCTCTCTCTCTCTCTCTCTCTCTCTCTCCTTGCAAATAAATATTAAAAAGTTCTCTGGGGCTTGATAGATTTCTCAGTGGTTAAAACACCTGCCTGCAAAGCCTGACACCCGGGTTCGATTCCCTGGTACCCACCTAAAGCCAGATGCACAAAAGGGGCGCATGCTTCTGGAGTTTGTTTGCAGCAGCCGGGGGGGGGGGCATGACACACCCCTTCTCTCTCTGACTTTCTCTGTTTCTCTCCCCTTGCAAATAAATAAACAAAAATATTTTTAAAAACCACTTTTTAAAAGGTTCTCTGAGAGTTCAGCACTGAATGTCTCACAAAGCAGTCCATTCCATTGCTAAAGAAATCTCACTTTTAAACTTTAACCCAGAAATGTATCATGCTTCATGAATCCACTTGATCAGGATTTGGGGGGTAATTTTAAATTCTTCGATTACTGGCTTCCAACATCATTTTTTAGTATTCTGTGATATTAACGTTCTCAAGGCTGTTAGATGTGAGGAAATATCATGCATATGAAGTTCACCAATTCCTCAAGAAATGAACATTTTCTGCAACAGGCTCAGAACAGCTAAGACTTGCTCCATAACCTCAGGGAACTTGGTAGTAATGGAAATTCTCCACCTGTAAAGGTGGGGTGCTTTGGGTACAGTAAAAGAAAGCAGCTGGTGAATTCATTGATTAGCTGTGGCTGCCTAAAAAGAGTCAACAGGAGAGAGAAAGCAGAGAGGAAAGGAGGAACAAGGAAACCAAAAATCTGTTCCATGTTTAGGAGGAGTTGGAAGATGAAAAGTAAATGCAAGACATGTGATATACATGTTAAAAACGTGTAACAAATCATAGATCACTCGGAAGAGTTACTGGCTCTCACAACACGGCTGTATAGTTCCTCAGCTCTCTACCCATCTCCCTCTCTCTCTCCCCTCCCTCCTGGCCTGGGATTCTGGAACTTTCTGTTAAGGTAATTAAGGATACCTCTGAACTAAGAAGGGTGAATGCGTCCCTCCACCCCCAGCCCTTAACCCTCAGCACATCACCCAAGGCCTCTCCCTCACAGAGCAGTGCAGATTCTCTCTCCTCATAAAGCCCTGTCTTTGGCCTTGCCTCCAAGTGTGTGTGCACCTCTCCTTCTCCTCTCCCTTCTCTGTCTCTCTTTTTCTCTTACTCTCTCCCCTCTTCTGTCTCTCCTATTACAATCCAACCTTAAATAAAAACCTGTTTGTCTCTGTACCTCTTACCTGATCCCCAAAATCTAACAGATAGATCCCTAACTGGGAATCAAACTTGGGCCTCAGTGATGGGCACTGAGTTCTAACCACTAAACCACCAGGCTAAAGGTCTAGATGTCAGATTTTCTTGTACAATAGTGGGTCTTTTGTTTCAAAGTTCAGTCTTGGCAAGCAGTTCCCTACCACTGGGTTAATTTCCTGTCTGTCTTTCATTCAGCAGTAGGATTAGGGATGTGGAGCAAGCATCCCCCTCTGGACCACCGGACTTTTAAGACTGCTTTGTGTAGATTAAGAAGAAAGTAAAGAACAGACTCTTTCCCAGCAAGATGTCCATGTGCTTTGTTAAGATCCTACATGGTTCTAAAACGACCCTTAAAGACAGCCCTCATCCTGAGTTTGAACCTTTCTTTTTTCTGGGGACTTTTGTGGTGGCCACGTTTTCCTTCTCAGCTTTCAACCGATGTACCTGTCACTTGAATAAGCTGTTGCATGGCTATTTGCTTAGATTGTTTTAAAAGGCTAACTGTGTGGAGGAATGAGGAAGGAAGGGATGGAGGAGTGGCTGGGATTTATTTGTTTTGTGTTGACCTAATGAGTGCATATGAGAGAATATAATAAATATTTATAGGTGACCTTAATTTTTAATGAGACTCATAAATGGGTTGGGATAGGAAAGTATATGGAAAGCCGTATACATTAAAGTATAGTTATTGTAAACACATGCATGTGTAGACTGTGATGCTTTATGAGAAATGGAACGGACTGGTCTTCTTCACTGTTGTTTTTCCTAGTGTAGAGAACATTGCCTGGTATAACTGGCATTTGCTAAACGTTTGCTCAGTAGACGATCACTGTAAACAGGCAGCATCATCCAATGACCAGAGCATCAAGCTGAAGCTCAGAAGACCTGAGGTCCACTTACGTCACGGCTGTCAGTCACCATTCCAAGTTGAGCCTCCTTTTGTAAAAACACTGGGGAACAATTATACCCGATCCTCTTGCGTCTTGTGAGTTTTTACAATGACTCCAGGATGTCTTAACAATACAGAAATGCTCTGGAAACTATAGGGTGCTTGTAAAGGTGTGTGTGTGTGTGTGTGTGTGTGTGTGTGTAGAAAGTCCTTTATCTCTTTGCTTCTCAATTTCTTTTCTTAGGAAAATCAGATTATTTAAATCCCATTATGCACAGCTCTCCTGTGTTCCTCCTAAGCCTCTGTATTCCATTACCTCAGTAAGTGAGAGAAAGGTGAGTCAGGATGGTGTTGCCTCACGTCCCTTTTACTTCGCGGGGACTTTGAAACCCTGAGTGCATGGCCTGTGAAGTCGCTTACTGGCTTGAGCAATGTAAGAAGTAGGACTCCATCTCTCTTAATTACAAGCACATCAATGTCCTTTAGATGATTAAAGTTTTCATTAATTGTTAGTATGTTAGTAGGTTGATACCCATATACTTAACATTAAAAACTAGCTAACATTGGTTTCAGGGAATTAAAGATTTAAAAAAATTTTTTAAAAAATATTTTATTTACTTACTTGAAAAAGAGAGAGTGAGAAAGAGAGAGTGATAAGAATGAGAATGGGCATGTGGGCATGTCAGGCCTCTTGTCACTATAAACAAACTCTAGACTCACACGCCACTTTGTGCATCTGGCTCTATTTGGGTCGTGGGGTATTAAACCCAGTCCAGCAGGCTTTAAAATCAAATGCTTTAACTGCTGAGCCTATCTCCCTAACTCAAAAAAAAAAAAAAAAAAAAAAGGAAAAAATAAATAGTGTGGTGGTGCCAGGGTGAAAGAAGCACACCATCGTAACAATTGTGCTTTATTTCGGAAACTCCTCGGGGTTTTACACCTATTAATTTTCCGTGGAGAATGCTTTGAATTGGGGTTCATATAATTAAGTGTCAAGTAGCAAAATATGGTGTTCTTTCACACTAACACTCTGCCTCCGTGATCAGGCCTGAAGGAGACTTTAATAAATGACATCATTTTAGACAATCAGTGTTGAAGCGATCAGAGATCTGTTAGTCCAGTATTGTCATTTGATGCTTTTTTTAAAGAAAATATTTTATTTAGTTATGAGAGAAAGAGATGTGTGTGAGGGGGGGGCATGAGAATATGGGTGCACCAGGACCTCTAGCCACTGCAAATGAACTCCAGATGCATCAGCCGCTTTGTGCACCTGGCTTTATGTGGTTACTGGGGAATCAAACCAGGGTCCTCAGGCTTTGTAGGCAAGTGTCTTAACCACCGAGCCAATCCATCTCTCCAGCCCTATCATTTGATTCTTGAGAGAACTGAGGTCCGGGTTGCCCCCGCCAAGCACTCTTATGAAGACTTATTCTTAGTTGCTTTAAAGGAAGAGCTGTTACCCAGGGGCCCAGATTTCTATAATTTTTCTCTGTCACCATCTTAATTTTCTTAAAAGTAAAGCAATATTATAAATAATACTTGGGAGAGCCTTCCAGAATATTGCTCATGTTGACTGACTCAGCATGACATTGGCAGTCATGGAAGTTTATTGAACTAGAACTTTAGTTTCCAGGTCAGAAAGACAGTATTTTCTGTATGCCATTCTTGGCTGGAAATACCCATAGATCCCATATTTCAAATCTGTTTATAAAAATATAAACACATCCTCTCTCCTTTTTTTTTTTTAAAAAAAAGCAAGAGCCCTCTATTGTCACTTGCACCCAGGTGGCTTGAAATACATGCTGGTTATTGAAAGAGTTGTTCACCTTAATCTCAGGAGCTAGAATATAGGGTATAATATACCTGCATCTGTCCATTCATTCTTTCTGCAAACTTCATCTTACTTATGTCTGCTTTCAACAGCTAGTCTAGGTTAGATTATGTTAAACATGTTGTACTGGGTCTTGACTCACCATGCTGTAGCCTGGCTTGCTTTCTTGATTAGCTTTAATCAAACTCTCCACATTGCATGACCTTAATAAAGCTATTTTATCCTAACAATGAAGACCGTCTTAACAAGCACAGCTCGTTGGTGCTGAGGCTAAGGCTGAGCTAAGATGGGGGTTGGGTCCTCATTAAAGCCCACAGCATGGAGTATAAGATGATATGATGAAATGGTGCTCTCTGAAATGTCTCTTCTTTAATTTTAATTAGACAAATTATACACAAACTAGTTGATGCCCCAGGAAGGCTATCAACAGTAATAAAAAGCTTGGCTGATCTACAAGGGATGGGAGGAGGTGCTCACATGAAGGCTGGCTACACTAACCACTAAACTGCATGACTGTGGATTTTGAGTTCAAATTTAATGGTATGACGTTCTTCTAAATACAGAAATATAGATTATACTTAACTCTTCCACAGTTGGGCATATTGACACAAATATACCAAGGATTCCATATATCTTTACATAGTTAGAGGCAACTAGAGTTTCTCTTTTGAGTTTCAGAAAGCTTGGGTTCAAATTCTAGCATGTACTCCTGGTAGGTGTTCTTAGCACGCTTATTTGACCTCTCTGAATTCCAATTCCATATTCAATGAAAGAGAAATATTTCTTTTCTTGAAGAGACTTTATGAGAATTAAACAAAATTATAAAAGGAGCGTTCTTGACATAATGCCTAGTGTATAATATAGGTGTAGCTACACCATCAAAACTAGGTTCTGCTTTTAAGAATGTCTGTGCATTTCATTAGCCCATTTGTTGATTGGAAGTTTTGTTTTTTGGTGGTTAGTTTTTACAACTTTTTAAATATATTCTAGATATCAACCCCAGTCTGAGGAACAGCTGGCAAAGATTTTTTTCCTCTCATTTTGTAGGTTTTCTGTTTGCTCTGCTGATGGTTTCCTTTTGCTATGAAGAAACTTTTTAATTTCCAACAGATATTTAGAAAACTGTTCAATATCCTTAGCCATCACGAAGTGCAAATCCAAACCACTTTGAGATTCTATTTCAACCCAGTAAGAATGGCTGTCATCAAGAAAACTCATGACAACAAATGCTGGTGAAGGTGTGAGAAAAGGGAATCCTCACTCACCAGTGGTTGGAGTAAACTGGGCTTATCAAAAAGCTGAAACTAGATCTATCATATGACTCAGCAATGCCACTCCTGGGCATACAACCTAAGGACTGTACACTTCACTCTAGAGACACCTGTACATCCTTGTTGACTGATGGTCTATTCACAATAGCTAGGGAATAGAATCAACCTGGATGTCCATGAAGGAATGACTGGAAAATGAAAATGTGCCACATACACACAATGGAATTCATTCATTCGTTCATTCATTCATTCATTCATTCAGGTAGGTGGGTAGGTAGGGTCTCATTCTAGCCCAGGCTAACTTGAAACTCACTCTATAGTCCCAGGCTGGTCTTGAACTCACAGTGATCCTCTTACCTCTACCTCCAGAGTGCTGGGATTAAAACTGTGCACCACCATGCCCAGCCCACACAGTGGAATTTTACTCAGCTATAAAGAAAAATGTAGTCATGAAATCTGACTGAAAGATGAAAGATGGATGGAACTGAAAAAATTATAGTAAATAACCCAGATTCAGAAAGACAATAATTGCATTGTTTACTCTCATATGTAGATCCTAACTTTCAATGTCTGTATTTATGTAGATAACGGGATATGAGAGTGAGCATAGACAGTGAATCCAGATAGACCATGAAAATAGAACAAGAGGTGATAAGGGAGAAAAAAGGAAAATGTGTGAAGGTGGAAAGGAGGCTATGGTGGAAGGAAGGCACCAGGGGGAGGAGGAGAGAAGAAATAAGGGGATATAAGAAAAAAATGTTTGAAATTATAGCATAGTGAAACCCAAATCTTTGAATGTTAATAATAAATTAATAATTTTTAAATTTTATTTATTTGGAATTATGAAGAGAGAGATAATGTGAATGAATGAGAATAGGTGTGTCAGGGCCTCTTGCTGCTGTAAATGAACTCTAGGTGCAAGAGTTACTTTGTGCATCTTAATTTATGTGGGTGCTGGGGAATTGAACCTGGACCACCAGACTTTACAAGCAAGTGCCTTTTACCATCGAGCCATCTCCCTAGCCCCTAATGAATTTTTAAATATTTTTATTTATTTATTTCAGAGAGACAGAGAGGGAGAGAAAGTATGGGTATGCCAGGGCCTCCTACCACTCTAAATGAACTCCAGATGCAAGTGTTACTTTGTGTGTCTGACTTGATGTGGGTACTGGGGAATTGAACCTGGGTTGTTAGACTTTTCCAGTAAGCACTTATAAGCACTGGCTGAGCAGTCTTTTCAGCCCCTGGAACAGTATAATTTTATATAATCAGATCCTGGGTCCTATTTTGGACATTAGTTTTGCTAAAGTTCCTCTAATGATTGCAGTTTTTGCAACCAGGGCCAACACCAGTGCTTGAAGAGGTCCCCCATCACCAGGCATTGCCCATAGTGGTGATTGGTTCTCGGTAAGCTTCACTAGAGCAGTGATTGGATAGGGCTAATTCTGAGACCTTTGCTGTTTAGAGAAATAAATATGTAAGCTGTGACTTTTTTCAATTATGGTAGGTTTTTATTCATTAACTGGCATGTAAAAATTAAATGCTCTTCTGTTAGTTCCTTCCCTTCAGAGTTTTTTGAAAGTTTATTTATTTATTTCAGAAAGATAGAGCAAGAGGGAGAGAGAGAGAGAGAGAGAGAGAGAGAGAGAGAGAGAGAGAGAGAGAGAGAGAGAGAGAAAGCGCCAGGGCCTTTTGCTATTGCAAAGGAACTCTAGATGCACACGCCCCTTCATTCATCTGGCTTTATGTGGGAACTGGGGAATTGATCCAGGCCATCAGGCTTTGCAGGCAAGCACCTTTAACCACTGAGCCATCTCCCTGGCCCCTTTTCTTAGTTTTTAACATCTAAGGAGACAGGGAACAAAAAGTGATTATACACTTTGCCCCTCAGAGAGTATAATTGTTATCCAAGTATAATGGTCTCTTCCCTCTCCTTCATTAGAGATAGAAAGAGTATCTGTGGTCTGACAGGTTTGTGGCTAAATCCTCACCATCATCTTAGTCCCTAATAAAGAATGCGTCATTTTAAATTCTCTGAACTTCAGTTTCCTAATCTGCAAAACAGGAGCAATACTTACCTGGTCACTGGAGAGATAACAGGACGAGAAAGATATGCACAGGGTAACCTAGAATCCACCCTGGCTCTTGTGGTGAGGCTGAGGCAGGAGGAATCAGCACCCTGGTCAGGGTAGACATTGGTAGTGAGGGCTCTGCTCAACAGGGGGGCTTCAGTTTACACCCATCCCAGGGTGGTGGTGTTGAGAGACCTTCCTTCACTCAAGAGGCTAGCTAGTCTGTGAGTAGTGATAGTAGCCTTCCCTTCCTGTGAGATTTCACCATACTCTTGTCTGTGTGAGTTGGTGATGCCTGTAAATGAAGGTGAACTTGGAAGTGGTCTTGACTTTCTTCCACCTTAGGCACAGCTCCATCTAAGGTACCTCCCTCACCTGTGCTTTCCCACTTCTCCCCAAATGGCTTCATCATAAGCCTAACTACTGTGAAGTCATTCTCATTTCCAATGTTGATAAGCACGAAGTTTAGCATATTTTTATTCCTGCCATCTCCTGTGGAGGTACAAAATTACTCTATAGTTGGGGATTTTTTTAAAAAAAATAGAAAATAAATTGTTGGGGTGGAGGAAATGGCATCTGTTTAGTGAGTTGAATTAGTAAGATGTTTTGAAATTCAGGAGAATAACAATCCCTACAGATCAGGACCTGGGAGAAATCCAGACAGAGGTTCTGGGGCCCTCCTTGGGGACCTCCAATGATACTTAACTGCTGACAGGAATATCCAAGGGGGAGAAATACCTTGAGAGCACTCACTCCCTAAGCCCCAAATCCTTATATGACCTAAGCGAGCCAGGAAGTAGGGCTGCAAAGTTGAGATAAGAACTGAAAACTGGCCAGCGTACATCTTTGAACACATAGCTCCCTCTACACTTTTCTGTAGCCCTGCCCTGAACGCTACCTAGCTTGTGACACACTGATAACTAAGAAAAAGTACAATCAACATTTCATCCTACTGTCTACAGAAAAGAGTCTACATTGCTCACTGGCCTCCAGGATATTGGAAAATATTTTCTGTGTTTTATTAGGGATGGGGATTAGGAAAAGGCCAATGGCCAGTATTTGAATTTGCATTATAAAATACAAATTTAAAAAATTATTATTTTTTATTTATTTGAAAGAGAGAGGGAGAAAGTGTGGGCATACCAGGGCTTCCTGCCACTGAAGTTGAACTCCAAATGCACACACCCCTTTTTTCATCTGGCTTTATGTGGGAACTGGGGAATTGATCCAGGCCATCAGGCTTTGCAGGCAAGCACCTTTAACCGCTGAACCATCTCCCTGGCCCCTTTTCTTAGTTTTTAACATCTAAGGAGACTTAGGGAACAAAAAGTGATTATACACTTTGCCCCTCAGAGAGTATAATTGTTATCCAAGTATAATGGTCTCTTCCCTCTCCTTCATTAGAGGTAGAAAGAGTATCTGTGTATGGGTACTGGTAAATCAAAACCCAGGTAGGTCATCAGGCTTTCCAAGCAAGGGCTGTGTCATTTCCCCAGCCCTACAATGCCAAGTTGATATTCTAGAATAAGAAAAAAAAATCGACATTTGTAGTATCCTTATATTGTCCTAAGACTGAGGGGAAATTATGTTGTTTCCATGAATAGATTTTTGCTCCTAGTGGCTGTACGCATTTTTGGTAGGAAAGCTATTTTTATAAAGTATGGGATATGGAGAGCCCAGTGATAGAAGAAGTGCACACATTCAGAATGCTCGTTCATTTGGAATGTAGCCTGGGAAAGCTCCTTCCAAGGCTCCTACCTTGGTGCATTCTGGCACAGTTGGGGACAGAATTGGTAAGATGGAAATGGGAGAAAAGTCCCCATTTTCTGTTAAAGTGAGGCAAGGTGTGGGGCATACTGTGCTTGGTATTAGGAACTTCATTATACAGAAGTAGAGAACTCCATTTGGACAGCAGTTCACATGAAAGTAACCTGAGTGTACATTAACCACAAGATTAAGAGGGGCCAACAGTGTGACATTGTCCTTTAAAGAGCTAATGCTGTGTTGGGCTGTGGTCTGACCACAACTGGAATTTTTTTGACCAGTTTTGGGGACAGACTGCTAAAAGGAATGCCAATGAAATGGAGACTCAGATGCTTATGAATGAGGAAAACATATTACATGAAGGACACTTTAAGAAAGCATGGTTGGAGCGGGCATGGTGGCACACACCTATAATTTCACCTCTGAGAAGGCTGAGGTAGGAGGAGCCCTGAGTTTTAGTCCAGTTTGGGTTATAGAGCGAAGTCCATGTCAGTTTGAGCTAGAGTGAGGCTCTGCCTCAAAAAATTAGGAAAAAAAAAAAAAAGAAGAAAAGAGAAGAAAGCATGGTTGTAAAATTGGAGACAGATTCCTTGGACTGACCTCCTGGCCTTTATAACAGCTAAACAGTCAAGTGCCAGGTGAACCTGGGTCCATCTTCTCTGATGCTTAGAGGATCTCTGTCTCATGGAACCTGAAGCACCAACTTATCCTGAAAACAAACGCATGCACAAAGAAACTTGGGTTGATATCTTCCTGCACACATTTTCTGACTTATTTCCCTACAACACCTATTCATCCTCATATATTTAAAAAGAGTGTTTGGGGCTAGAGAGATGGCTTAACAGTTAAGGTGGTTGCCTACAAAGCCAAACAACCTGGGTTCCATTCCCCAGTACCCAGGTAAGCCAGATGCACAAAGTAGCCCATGTATCTGGAAAATTGCATTGGCTAGAGGCCCTAGCATAGTCATTCTCTCTCTCTCTCTCTTTTTCTCTCTTTGTCTCTTTCTCCCTCTCTCTCTGTATCTATATGCTTGCAAATAAAGAAAAACTATAAAAAATAAGTGTCTGTCACCTTTTTTCATCCTGCCCTCTGAATCAGAATTGGACGTATCTTTTGTTCCTTTTCCCTTAGGAAAGAACAATTGCATTTAAAGTCTAATAACCCTTGATGGGACAACAATACTGTTGAACTTGATAATTTCCGGAGAGTTTTGATACTTAGCATGGAAAAAAAATGCCAAAGGAAAAGAATAGTAACTTTGTAGCATAGGGAAAATTTTCACATCCTTTCTGCAGGCCAAGGTTAAGTTCTATGTGACACAGCACAATGACATTCTATATGACCCCGAGTCCCTTCTATTTCCTGCTATACTTGTCTTGACCTGTTTCATTTCTACACCAAAATAGTTTCATTAGCACAGCACTCATGCATGGGAGAGAGTAGCTAACAGATATAATTATCTGAGCTGTCAAAGGCTATGGGCTGGTTGCATATGCAACTGTCTTTTCTGATGGGAAGATACGTTTTCTGCTGACATAATAGTTGGCTTCATACATACCAATTTGCCAAATAATCTGCTGGGTGATGGTAAGGTCTTTGTGGCAAATCCACTTATATAGGCAAAATGGTGGGATCTGTTCCTGAGCTCTGTTTCTCAAGGGCAACGAGCCAAAGGTTCTGACTATGAGTTAAGACAGAAAGACGTAAGGCAATTCAGTTTGGGACCCTGTTGAGATCATTTCTCCCTTTTTTTTTCTTTTAAAAAATTATTTGCGCTTTTGGCATGATAATGCATATGGTTAGTCTCTGCAAGAAATTTCCCCTTTGAGGAAAGAATTTTAAAACACGAAGTGCTCAGTCTATATCTTCCGAACAACTAACGAGACTGCAATTTCAAATGAGAAATTCTGTTGCAAAGAAGAAAAAAAGTTGTTTATTATGGCTCAACATTTTAATCACCCAAGGGCTGTAAAGTTAAAAATAGACAATTCTGCCTTCTGTTTATGGTAAACTTGGCTGAGTCCCGGCAAATTTCAAAGCTGAACATACTGTATGTTATTTTTGCTTAATTTTAGATTCTACATTTTAAAATTATTTCTTACAAGAAGCATATTTCAGGATATAAACTTAGATTGAAGAACAGTGTTATTGATTTCTGCCCATATTGAAACTTCTTTGAAAATAGTATACTATGGTTTGGGAATTTTTCTAGTCCCTGGAGTCCCAGTGGGTACCTTTCTGAATCTTTATGTTATGAATGAAACAGGAATATTAATTGTAAATTAATTGTATTTTCTTCTATCTGGTTCTTCTTCTAATTTTGGTTTTCTTACCAGTATAACGACACACATATTCACAGTACAAACCATCTTTCCCTAAAGTGTTTTTAGGAGAAGAAAGGCATTTTGCAAGATAGGAGCCCTTAGTTTTCAGGTAGAGAGACAGGAAAACACAGGCAGGTTTCTGGTCCACAGAACATTTCTGTGCCTGTGCCAAGGACAGTGTGCCTGGGCTGGAGCTCAGTGCTGTCGCTCCCCAGGACTCAGTGACACACTCAGGCCCACAGATATGCTCGTGGGTGACTGTTTGGCTCAAAAGCAGGTAGGATGGTGGACACAGCCCTCTGCAAGCCTCCTCACTGGAGAACACCTGGCTTTACTGTTCTGAAGAGCTCTTGCCACTTCTTGCTCTGAGCTTTTCCAACGTGTGCTGCTGGGCAGTTTCTCAGCAGGAGTTTAAAAGAATATGCTCTTTGGTGTGGCAAGAAGTCTAGCAAGGAGATTAAAAACAAACAAACAGGGCTGAAGAGATGGCTTAGCGGTTAAGACATTTGCCTGCAATGCAGAAGGACCTGAGTTTGATTCCCCAGTGCCCATGTAAAGCCAGATGCACAAGAGGACTGAAGGCCCTGGCGTGCTCATTCTCTGTCTCTCTCTGTCTGCCTCTTTCTCTCTCTCTCTCTCTCTCTCTCTCTCTCTCTCTCTCTCTCTCAAATAAATAAATAAAAAACTTTAAAAAAAAACCCTTTTTACTACTGATTGTGACTTCTAAGTGGATATTGCCCCCAGAGAATCTATGGTGTTCTCGATAAATATTTACTAAATATTCTCGAGCAAACAACTGCTGAAAACCAAAGTTTTATGATGGCTTGTACAAACACATTGTGATTAAGTTCACCACAGCAACAGTTAAGCAATCCTGATTGGTGCTTGACACATAGCTGAACACTCCATATGTCTTAGCTCCTGTATTCCAAGAACCCATTTCACAGGTAAGAAAATAGCCTTATTTGGTGATGGACTTAACACAAGGATACCTACTTGTATAGAACAGAGGTATAAAATTTGTACTGAGTGGACATACAGTTAGCACTGACCTCATGTGTTTGCACATGTTTTCCATGTTTTAACCGGAGAAGGCAGTGGTAGGAATAGCCATACTGACAGGCCACCCACCCAGTAGCCAAAGGATGTGTCAGCTTGCTCATTTAGTTGCTTGACCCCTGAGTCATTGGATATTTTCCCAGGTTACAGACAGAGTCATTTACACTTAGTATACACACAACCCTAGGACATGTAGCTGTTTCAAATATAAAGCAGACTAATTCACTTGAAGTGTTTTCTGAATACCCATCGTTTCCCACATAGATCTTTCTGGACAAAGTGAAAAGACAGAATACTTGCTGTGGACTGTAGCATGTTGCACCTGTTGTCATCGTCAGCATTTATGGGTGCTTCTTAGAAGCGCAGGTCCTCGGTACCCAGTCCAGACTTGCTAATGAGAAACTGTGGAAGGAGGGAATGGAAGGGGCTGGATTTTAAACAAATACTATAGTCTAGGTGATTTTGCTTTCTGCTTGGTGTGACATGTAAGAACCACAGCTCGCCATGTTTTAGATAATGTGGGGTTGTGTGTGTGTGTGTGTGTGTGTGTGTGTGTGTGTGTGTGTTAGCCACTAGCCCAGTGCCTAATGCTATTTACTTCATACTCTGGGCCATCTTTAGTAGAAGAAGCCAGAATAATGGGATTAGCATCACCTTCCTCTTAGGAATGTATTAATCTACCTCAGTATAGCCACTACTATTTTTTGTTTTTTATTTGTTTATTTATTTATTTATTTACTTATTTATTTATTTATTTATGAGAGAGAATATGAGAAATAGCAACAGAGAGTCAGAGTATGGTCACACCAGGGCCTTTTGCCACTGCAGATGAACCCGGGACGCATATACCACTTTGCACATCTTGGGGAATTGCATCCAGACCAGAAGGCTTTGCAAGCAAGTGCCTTTAACTGCTGAGCCATCTCCCAGCCCTGTTTTTATTTTTTTTTATTGAGAACTTGAATAGAGGAGCATACTATGGTTTGATCACATTCCCCACCGCTGTTACTTCATCCTCACCTGAGCAGGGTTTGTTCTCTTTAGCCTTTTAACTTTGGAGTCTTTCAAAGGCCCACAAAGTTTCGTTAAGCCAAGGAACTTCCGGATCTGCCTGTAGATATTTAATTCTTGAAATGCTCGTGGCAAGCATTACTAGTAAATCTGAAAGAGTCAGACCTCCGCCTGCTTTGTGCCATTTCAGCACGACGTCAAGGAGAATTCTCGAGGAAATGAACGCTTCCCTCAAGCATTGGAGAAGCACAGAGCTAACATTGTGCTATATAATGTGATCTCACTGACTTTTCCTCTCTGAATTTTCATTCTGCTATTTTTATTGCACGTTGCCCTGCGTGGCTAATACCAGCCATGCAAATGTGAAGAGGACGTTGGCTCACAACCAGCAGGGTCTGGCCAGTCAGATAGGCTTTTGAAAGGTAACCGTACCCACTGGATCACCGGATGGATATTTACAGGTAGATTATGTAAGCTTTATTTTCAGACATTCATTGATTCACCAAAGAGAATTTGGGGAACACCAGTCATGTACTAAATACCATTCTCAGGATTGAAGATTTAAAAAAAGACACAAACCCACCATACCTGCATCTGGCCACCTTCTTTCTACATGTGGATATGTGTTGAAGTGTTTTTGGAGCAGTGAGTTATTTAATCCACACAGGTGGGTTTGGGTAATTCTGAACATAGTATCAATGCCCTGCACAATACAACTCTGTTTCGTCTTGGTTATGTCATCCAGTTGAACCACTCTTGGCTCCGCTGTTGGAAATTAAGTTTACCTTTTCATTCGTGGATGCTCCTATCCTGTTTCTGTCCTCTGCCACAGCCCAATGTTCTGGTGATGGCTGTTGAGACCAATTGAATTCAGCTTTCCTCTGTATCACTGCGAATCCTGTATTTTTGTTTCCCATTGCTGCTGTAAGAAATTAACACCTACTTGGTGGTTTCAAATAACAGAAATTTATTCTCATGGTTCCTCGAATCCATCTTCCTGGATGGAGACAAGGCGATGCAGGCTGGTTCATTCTGCAGTTTTCTGGGACATTCTGCTCCTTGGGCATCTGGAAGCTGGGGAGTGCTTGGTGTCTGCTTCCTTCTCTGGCAGTTTTGATCTTCCTGCCTCCTTCTTACAAGCTCATCATCCAGCCCATCTGGACCCAGCTTGTTCTTTCTACTTCAAGGTCCTTTCCTTGGTCACATCTGCAAAGTCGCTTTTGCCATATTCACAGGTTGCGGGGTATCAGCTTGTGGACATCTTAGCCACACCTTGTTAGAGATTCCAGTGTCCCTGGGCTCTGCCTCCAAGGAGCAGGTCTGTTGAGTAGCTTTTTCCCTTTCCGTGAAACCTATTCCACAGAGATGTTCTAGAATGCGTATACTGCTAACTTGGTAGGGCTTAGCTACTTGGAAATGTGAACGCTTTAATAATTGCCAGTTTGTTTCACAAAGCCCAGCTGAAAAAAAAAAAAAAAAAGAAACCCTTCCCCAAGAATTCTTCCCATGCTCCTCTGGGTTTATTTGATGGTCCTCATTTGTGGCTCCATATTTCCCCTTGTAATTGTGCTGATTTACCTGAGGTTCAGGCAGAGCTCTAGCGCTGTTCTTTACAGGACAGACTGTTTCTGCTCAGCATGAGCAAGACACCCAAGGAAGGTTTCTACATCAGGGAGTCGATTCGCTGCTCTTTAATTCTCCACTTTCATGAAAAGTTTTCCTTTTCTTCTGTTGAATTTTACTTAACTTCCCCAACGTGGTATTTACTGGGACCTGAAATGAGTGTGTCAAGGCCGGGTTTAGGATAGCTTGGTTCCTGTGGCTTATGCTTGATGTATATCACGTTGTTGGGATACCAGCGTGTCAGCGTGCCTCACAGATGATCTTTTCATGTCTGTATCATCCTGAAGCTACTATCAGTCACCAAAGATGGACTCTAAACCAGGTAGATGCTGAGCATTTGGAGCTGATGGAAATTAAAGTGAATACGTAAATGAATCTTTAAATCTCTCAAAGTTTGGGCTGAAGAGATGGTATAGTGGTTAATGTGTTTGCCTGCAATGCAGAACGAAATAAGTTCAATTCCCCAGTGCCCATATAAAGCCAGATGCACAAGAGGGCGCATGCGTCTGGAGCTCCTTTGCAGTGGCTGGAGGCCCTGGCGCTCCCATTTTCTCTGTCTGCCTCTTTCTCTCTCTCTCTCAAATAAATGAATACATAAATAAAATATTAAAAATCTCAAAGTTCATTTCAGTCACCAAAGAAGATATTCTGTGGTCCAAGAATGTTTAGGGTTATTCTAACAAAGCAAAGTCTCTGAAATTGAGATTTTTTTTTTAAAAGTACAATTCTACTTAAAAGCTTTGTGTCCTGATTGTTATTGGAAAGTTATTTTGGCTTCTTTTATAGCATTCAGGATGATGATTTTCTTTTCTTCTTTTGGAAATGGATCTTGGATTTTCTGTGCTGTTGGAAAGCATGTAATTTTCATTTTTTTTTAAACCTAGTGGTGCTTAATAATACTATGTGACTTTTTATAATCTGAGCTGCACTTAAGTGCTTGTCCTGAAACTTAAGTGGAATTAAGTAGCCTGGTGTGAGGACTAAAATTGGTGGCATGCAGAAGTGTAGGATTGTGTGAGTGTGTGCACATATATATATATATATGTATTATACATGTGTATATATGTATATAAAGTCAATTAATATTGAGGAGTGACAGAAGCCCAGTACTATCCTCCTAGGGCATTCACTAATGATCTGTTCACCAATACAAGTGAATCCTTTGCACATGTGAGTGGTTTTAGTTGGTGAACAAAATCAGGGGTCATTTTCTTGCAGTTAGTTTACATTACGTACTGAGCTTTACACACATAAAAGTTGGCCTCGAGTAGTGGTGGAAACAATTATCCTGGGACAACAGGTTCCTTGGTGACTCAGGGAGGCTAGCCTCCTGCTTAGTAGGCAGTAAATAAGTGCTCAGCATTTGTGAAATGAATAAGTGATCACAATTGCAAGACCCTAACAAGTTATGGCCCCTGTTTCTTTGGGAGCCTTCCTACCACCTCCCACCTACTGAATATATGTGGATTTTGATTTCATTTTTTCCTTCTATCAAAACTATTTGTTCATTTTCTCTGCTCCTAATGACACCCTCTCTGTCCCTTTGGTCTCGCTAATTCCTGCTGGTTCCTTATTAGAACCTGTGAGGAGAGTTTTTGGCAAATGCCGTAGTTGGGGTCTGCTTGAAGGCCTGCTTAGTTTGTCATATCTCTATGGACCTTTGGGAGACAGCAGAAAACTGACTGCTGGGATTGTTCAAATCTCTCTATTTCAGGAGTTGGCGGATCATCTCTGCTTGCTTTGCTTATATATCCATCTCCTAAGGTCCACTGTCCTTTTCATTTGGGAATGGAAAAAGGATGGCTCCATAGTCAACTGGAAAAGAAAGTATCCAGTCCTTCTGGACACATGCAGGGTGTGTCAGCATCAGTGCAGGTGGGCTGGAGAAGCAGCTGTGATATTCCACCTTCCACGTGGCTGGTACACAGCTTCCACCTAGGAAGCAAAGGGTGGGGGCAACTGTCCGTTCGGCTTAGAAAGTTCAGCTTAGGAATGTGTGGTACACAGGACAGTCTCAGCTCATATTTTTCTATGGGTAAAGAGAAAATCAAGTGTTTCTTTTCTTTCTTCTTTTTCTTTCTTTCTTTCGTTCTTTTTTTTTTTTTTGCTTTATATTAAAACAATCCCAATTCTCTCTCTGCTCCTTTCTGTTCTCATTTGCCTCATTTCAGTCTACACTTGGTACTTCTGCTAAAACTGACTCATCTTGTTTCTGATTGCTTTAGTGAAACAAGTTCTGGTTTCCATGGGAATAGTGTAAAAAATGTACTTCGTTTAAGCTTGGAAAAATGTAAGCCAGAGGGCCAGCCATGGGTAGTGGGGCCAGCTAATCCCCAAGGGCCTTAGAGAAGTTTCACCCTGTTGTTAGCCAGAATGAATAGTAGTCTGAACTTAAAACTCATCAGCCTTTGAGTCAGATAGATGGGGTTCCGATCTTGTCGCTACTCTTGATGGCTATGTGACTTTGGGCAAGTTGCTTATTTCCCTTGGGTTTGTTTTTTATTTTTTTATTCTGTTTTCTCATTTGTAAAACGTGGGGAGAAATACAATATTAACTTGTAGGATGGTTTGATAACTAGAAGTAATTTTGGATGTATCTTAGTCTCCATTAGATTGTAAGTAAACAGTGTGTATTGTTATTGCACCTATAGGAAATGACAACAGTCAGGTAGTCACCGATCTGGCAGGACATCTGTTTGAAAGTGCTACAGGGAACTGAGTGGAAGAGGGGGTGGAAAGAGTGTAAGAGTCATGGTGGGGGAGAATATCCAGAGACATGCCCCCCCTCAGCAACAGCATACAAGTGGGGGGAACCTGGCTGCCTCTTGTGCTATCCATAACCTTCTACCCCATGGAATGATCCAGTATGCCCACCGAGAAGAATACTCAGTGGATTGGGGATAGGGAGGAGGGAATCAGGGATACCAACATAATATTTACTAATACAATGTATCTAATTTTGGACAACAAAATATCAATTTAAATAAAAAAGAATAAAAAAAGAAACTGGATTCCATGGAGGAAAAAAAAGGTCTTATGGCTTCCCCACATGGTTAAAGGAAAATTTCTCTTTTCCTCTGGGGAAAAGTCAGCCCAGAGAAGTCTGTCCAGAGGGAATTCCAAGTCTGTTCTCTGTGTTCTGCCTGATTCAGGGATGGCCAGAAATTGATACTACTTATGGGGAATCCCTTGAGCCAGGGGAATACTAGCACAGGGTGGGGCACAGGAGGAAGCACATCCAGCTCCCAGGTCTCATCTGCACTCTCTTCCAAGCCCCTTTCTGTTCTGTGTTGTGCGTTCATCCCCTGTAAGCCCAGTATAGCAGACCACAGGGTACTCCTGGCCTTGCAGGTGCTTTCCTTCAAGGAGAGTATTTCCTTGATCAATGGGAGTTCATAGATCACCCCCAGCCTGGCCAGTCCTGTTGTTCAAGAAGTGTCAGCGGAGAACTGCTGGATCTTGGAGTATCATAACCTGTGTTTTGACATCTGGGGGTGTCCTTTCCTAGTCCAACATACCTGGCCTAAAGTCTTCCAGCTCATAAGTTCTGGTGAGTGGAAGCTTTTTGAACAAACGTAAACAGAGAAGAATTTTCTCTGCAGATGTTAAAATTCTCATTTGACAGCTTGCACTAGGCTTTTTTTTTGGGGGGGGACTATTGATAATGCTTATTACTTACTCTAGACTGTTGGTGGGCTATTGGTAATGCTTGTCTTTGAATGAAGGAGTAAATTTCCAGCTTTCAAGATCACTAACACACAAGTTCTCCCAACAGACTGCAGGGTGTCTGGGGCACCTGCTTTCTTCTCAGAGAGGCTCAAGAACCATCAGCACAATTGAACAATTAGCCCAGAAGGAAGGGCTGTGAACGGGTTGTTCCCTCAAAGCTTGGGAAGTCACAAAGGCCACATTAGCAAGCCTGAAGAGGAAGAGAGGAAGAGGGAGTGGGGGGGAGCAGTGGAAAGTGGGGTGGAAGGGTTTGTTTCACAGATAGTTTTCAAAGAAGAGAGGTCTGTGTGGTTTGCTGCGGGGCTGAGAAAGCAGTATAGTACCAGTTGAAGTTCCTTTTTATTCTAAGTTACTTTCTTAGCATGTTTCTTTTAGCCCAACAAAGTGTCTCCTTTTCCTTTTCCATGGTTCTTGCTAACAAGAGTTTGAGGACTTTCTGCTCCCAGGCTCAGGGTGGGGTGGGAAGAAGGATTTGCCACTGTGTAGAATTTTTTTTTTTGAATGTTGTCATAAACAGGGAAAACCATCCAGTGCAAGGAGAGGATACAGGTTTCCATTTCAGTCTAGGGGGTGATTGATTTCTTGCTTTCAAGGGGCTGATGGAAGAGGCCAGAGTCTTAGAAAAGAAAGGAGCCAGAGAAAAAGAAGAAAAAAACAGAGTGAGATTTATGACCTGCTGGATCATGGCTTTTATGTGGCATAACTGTTCCCAATAGTTGAAGTTCATGACACTCTGAGAAAGAGCCCTGGGTGATCTGCATGTGAAGGGGGAATTCCACGGTCCAGCCTCTGCTCTGCACTGCAGCACCCAGTGCTGGTCTGTACCCTTGGGGTTCCGTGGCTGCCAGTGCCCAGTAATGGGCGGGACCACCCAGGGGGCACTTATGCTATCCTGAGGTTGGCTGGTCGTGCTCAGAGAGCTGTGTCAGCAGCAGGATTTTTTCCCTTTTGCTGCAGCTTCTGTCCTTGCTCAGGATGGGAGACCCTTTGACATCTCACACCAATGACCACTGAACTAATCGAAACTGCCCGCCCATTCCCCTCCCTCCACTATAGCCGTGGTCATTGAGGATCTTCAAAAAAAAATGTATATGCCTTCCATTTTTATTCCATATGGGCCCTTAGGTAACATGACCCAGTGTGACCATTAAATAACCCTGCTTACACTTGGGTTACTGGGTACAAAGCAAATTTATGGTTGTTTATTCTCTCCTCCTATCAGCTATTAGTGCCTAATCATATGGTCTATCGATCATGAGATTAATCGCCTGCCCAAGGAGGCAGCAGGTCTTGTGGAATGCTGCACTGCGCCAGCCTGAACTTCAACCTTTTCTACAAACCAGAAGGAATCCAAGTCATCATTCACTGCCTGGAGCCCTTGGTCTCTGGGCCTCCTGAACCCCAGGAGGTAAATCCCTGCTTTTTCAAACAGTACTCTCCGCACTTCCTCTCCTGTATAAAACTTCCCCTCATTGCTTCCGGCAGGCACTTGTAAATAAAATCCTTTACCAGGCATCCTGTAAATATAAGCTGAAAATATGTGGGCTTTATTACACAAACCCCGGAGTGTTGCCATAATTAAAGGTTTGTCAGCATTTCTGTTATAAATTCTCATTTGAGAAGATTTATAACTGGGCTATTAAAATTTTCTCAAGCTAAGGCTTTCTAAGAGTGTCATGATTGGAGGCTTTCTTCTTTTCTTTTTTACGGAAAGTGTTACTTTGAAGACATAAAATACAAATCCAGTACCCTCATCATAGTAGGTTATGCACACAAAAGTTGGACACTTTGCAATGGGAGAATTACTGGTTTCTGCTTGCCTGGTGTGTTCTCACTCCAGTTCTTAAGAAGGCAGAATGATCACAGTGTCCTGGGGTTCTGTGATGTTTGTTCCTGGTCTGCATCTCCAGATCTGAGAGGAAGGAGCCTAGGATTGTACATCACTGGTCATTCCTATCTTGCTTTTCCCCAGCCTAGCTCCATATGAACACTGGATTTGTTCAGTGAATGTGCTCCAGGGTAGGAGTTAAGAGACTTAATTCCTTGTCTTGCTCCAGCCCTTGAAGGTGGGGAGTGACGTTAGGCACTGGATTTAGGTATCTTTTTAGTCTTGAAAGCAAGTTCACTGATCAATGAAGGGAGTGTGTGGAGTTCAGGGCAGTAAGTAGGTGTTCTGTGGGTTGAATGCTGCCAGCATAGTATTTTCAAACATTTGAATTTGAATGCCTTTAGATGGGATCTGAGCCATAGACCCCCGGTTTCCTATAAAGCATCTTGCATGAGCAGCCTTTGCTGTTGGCCTACAGTAGGCCTGGAAGGATTTATTTATTTTTTGTAGTTATTTCTTTCTAACACGATCTTTCGTTTGTTGTTGCAGTATTGCTGCCTTCGGCTGTCACTTTAATTCTCTAAATTTCCAATCCTTTTATCATCAAGAACCTTAACTATTATTATTTTTATTTTGTTCTATGCTTCAAAAACTTTTGTACTCCAGACAAACTGCATGTGAAAGTGATGGATTTGCTTTCTCATGTGTTACAGCAAGCAGACACATGTAGCTGAATACACACACTGAGCCGAGAGAGAGAGAGAGAGAGAGAGAGAGAGAGAGAGAGAGAGAGAGAGAGAAGTCATTTTCCATATTTTCCATGATGAGCGGCTCGGTGGCTTATCTAAGGGCCCTTGTTTCATGGGTCAGTGTGTAGTTTCTGTTTGAGGCTGTACTCACAATAGCTTCTAGATCTTTCTGGCCTTTTAGACATATGATGGTCAACCAACGCTTGTAGGTGACTGCTTTATTTTTTCTTCTAGTAGCTGTTAGACTGCCCTTGTCATCATGCAACATGCCTGTCTGCACATGCCCATATAGCTCTGTTAACTATTCTCTTGCTGGTGATCTCAGGAAGTCTCTACACACAAGACGATGCGTGGGCCTCTTGGAAGTGTGTGTACCCCCAGTCCTGCTATGTTTTCTGCTTGGAGTCAAGAGCATTTTGGAAGATTTGGTCAAAAGGATTGGGATCCAGTTTGGTCCTTGATCTTTTCTTTCAGCTCAACTCAATCTATTGAACTTGGACTCTTTGTGACGATCTTGATTTGATAATTTAAACACACATGTTTAAATAAAGCAGGTTGAAGAGCTGCAATTATAAAAGTAAACTGCCTGCAAGCTGACTTCATCTCGAGATTTGACCTACCATGCCTACCATGTCAAATCACACAAACAGAAAGGGTCACTGCCAAGGGCAGCCCGGTGGATCTGGTGTTCACGTGCATAGACTCTAATGAGGAGAGATATTATCCACGTTGGCGCTAAAGCTCAGGCTCAGAGGTTGGACTGTTTAAGCCTTCATTTATGCCTTTCATACTTGTCAATTCTGACAGTGTAGAGAGGATGCTGAAATCTCCATAAGTCTTGATTTCCTCATTTACAAAGTGGGAGGAGTCATAACTTGCCATGAGGAAAGCACAGGGTTAATTCACACATCATGCTGGCCGCAGAGTAAAGACTGTGTACTTGTTATCAGCACCAGCCAGAATTCCATGAACAGAACTTCCTGAGCGCTGAGGCTTGTCTTTGAAATGACGTCTATATTCTGTGCTCACCTGCATCTCCAGTGGACTGGATGCTCCACTTGTATGTTTGCCGGTTTCTGTCCCAAA
Organism: Zapus hudsonius; assembly: GCA_004024765.1. Taxonomy (NCBI): domain Eukaryota; kingdom Metazoa; phylum Chordata; class Mammalia; order Rodentia; family Dipodidae; genus Zapus; species Zapus hudsonius. The sequence continues at coordinate 27,180 of PVHP010006336.1, read as the reverse complement.
TGTATTGCTTTCAGAGTTTCTGGAAACAACAGGTGTAGAAAATCTAAATCGAATCTAAAGTTAAATCACTTGCTTACATTTTCTTTTCTCTTTTGGGCAATCTTAATTAAAGTTTTCATTGCAAATGCTTCATGGGTCTAGGCTAAGAGTCCTACAGTGACTTCATGAAGAATCATAACATTCGAGAAAACTTTCAACCCTGGCCGAATCACAGAGCCGGAGGGACTCTGAGAGAACACCTCCTCTAAGCTTCATTTTAGAGATAAGGAAAATGTATTTAACCAGGAAAAGCAAGGCTTAAGCTGAGGCTAACTCACATAATGTTATTTTTGTTTTTGAACTGTTGCTCTCACTGGAGTCTGCACTCACTTGCCCTGTTATGATCACACTCTTTTTGTGAGACTTGTATGTATTTACCAGAGACCATTGAGATGCAGCACTGGGCATTACTTTTGTGGCAAATGGACCAGGGCTGTAATCATTATTAATGGATTCCATTATTTGGAGGAGCATTTTACAGACTATAGAGAATTCATTGCCTTGACCTATTGTACCACATTTGTATAATACCAGGTAGTTTAAAGTGATATTCCCTTAACTGTTTAGGCTAGAAAAAAATGTCCATTCTTGGCAGTTATCCCATCAGAAAGACTTTCCTTTTATTACTGAAAATACATAGTTCTGTTGAAAGAGACCTTTTGACTGGTCCCCAGTGCCCTGAATGTGTTTAAATCCCTCAGTACTAAAATAGGAGGATTACCACTGCTATCATTGTTCTAAAACAAACTTCCCTTTGCACGATAACAGCAGCGGTAAATCAGATGTTGAAGAAAGTAGCAGCTTAACTTCAGTTTCCTTTTAAAGGGTTTCCTCTTTAATTGACAAGTGTCATGTATAATGGAGCATGGCAGCTCCCAGAGAAAACCCTGTGCATGGCTGCCTGCTGGGGCTTCACTTCTTAATGAACGTACAAGTGAACACACAGAGCCAGAGACACTAAGGCTCCCAGCTGTGGAGTATTCATTCAGTTCACCCTGGCCAGCCTGGGGATCAGCCCCGCTGATGGCCCAAGCCACTTGTGTTGGCCATGTGGCTTTGTGCAGCAGTGAGCTGTGGTGACTAGTGTCTTTCCTGGTGAGATTTGGAACGACAGTGTGGATTTTGGTGTCATATGAGAGCAATAAACAGAATTTGGGGGATGAACTTTTTTTTTTTAAACATGAATACAATCAGCTGTCTGGGGCACCTCACACCACTGTGTTTTCTGGAACCCTGCATCACTTGCTAAGATTTCTAAGTTCCTCACTTTGTCGCTTCTTCCCCTCCTTCCATTCCTCAGTGAGAACAGAACTGGTGTTTTAGAGGTGATGTTTACAACAGTTCAACACACTTGAATAAGCACTTAGAATAATGTCAATAGAAGAAGGGGGAAGAGGGCATATTATTATTATCAAATTAAGTAATGGATGGGCAGTGATATTTTATTTATTAAAGCATGTCTGAGTACCATTGGAAACAGAGCACGCACTTTCTGAAGAGGACAGATTAGAGAGGAATGTTGAGCTTGGAAACGTGGCAGCCTGCAGCTCTGGGTATGGTTTAAATTAAACCTTTTTTTGGAAAGCAGAATAGCTCTAGGCCACATTTAAGGGAAAAGCTGCAGCAGAGTGAGCTGGCTGTGGTTTCCCTTTCACTGTGTCACCGGCCCACTTTCCCTTGTTTTAACACAGAGAAAAGACTCTGGACTCCTTCAGACCAACCACATAGCCTCTTTGCTGACCACAAAAAGGAAGCTTGGTGTAGAAGCCATAGGATTAATACCCACTGTCTCTTAACCCAGCAGTGTGTGTGAAACTTTGTAAGAGATTTCTCTGGGCTGGCTGACACTGTGGTTGGACTTTAAACATTTTAAATCAAGCACAACTTCGAATTGCATTATGCCACAGTACTCTGTGAATTGTTATGTGTGATCCCACGGTTAAAAGTTATTTACAGAAACACCCCCACCCCCAGGTAGGTTTCAGAGGAATAAACCACTAACAGCCTTGTGTATATTACAAGTAAATACAAGGAAAACTAAAGGTATGCCCAGGCCAAATTATATCAGCTAGTCTAGAGATCGTAGTCCATCAGATTTCATCATTATTTTTTTTTCCTTTAATGACTTTTATTTTATTTAGAAAGAAAGAGTGAATATGAGCACATCAGGGCCTCTGGCTGCTGCAGATGAGCTCCATATGTATACACCACTTTGTGCATCTTTGTGTGCAACATTGTGTGGGCACCTGGGAATCCAACCCAGGTGGTAGGCTTTGTAAGCAGTGCCAGCAATGGGGAGGTGAACATAGAGAATCCCCAGGACTTGCTGGCTAACTTCTCTCGCCAAATGGATAAGCTTTGGATTCAGTTGAGGGACCCTGCTTTAAAAAATAAGGTGGAGAATGACTGAGGAAGATACCTCACGTTGACCTCTGACCTTCACATGTATGCATACCCATACCCATATGCACCTACAGGTATACAAACTCACATACACATGAAAAAAAGATGGTGGATTCTATTAATCACTTGATCATCTTTACTAACTAACCACAATAGGATTGTTTTTTTGTTGCTTTTGAAGCAGTGCTGGTCATCAGGCCTTGTACTTTTTTTTTTTTTCAAGGTAGGGTCTCACTCTAGTCCTGGAACTCACTTTGCAGTTCCAGGCTGGCATAAACTCATGGCAATCCTCCTCCCTCAGCCTCCCGAGTGCTGGGATCACATTATTATTATAATTATTATTATTATATTTTATTTATTTGCAGGCAAAGAGATAAATACACAGAGAGAGAGAGAGAAAGAGAGAAAGAGGGAGAAGAGAAAGAAAGAGTATGGGCGTGCCAGGGCCTTGAGCCACTGCAAATGAACTCCAGATGTATACGCCACTCTGTGCATCTGACTTAGGTGGGGACTGTGGAATTGAACCTGGGTCCTTAGGCACTGGAGACAAGTGCCTTAACTGCTGAGCCATCTCTCTAGGCCCAGATCGAATTTTTTTCTTATTTTATTTATTCATTTTTCAAGGAGAGAGAGAGAGAGAGAGAGAGAGAGAGAGAGAGAGAGAGAGAGAGAGAGAGAGAGAGAGAGAGAGCGCACTAGGGCCACCACCTTGTGGCATATGTGGATCCTGGGGAATTGAACCCAGGGCCGTAGGCACTGGAGGCAAGTGTCTTAACTGCTGAGCCATCTCTCCAGCCCTCGAATTATTTTTAAAGTAGTGAAACACTTTCCTTTTAATAGATGCTCATGTTCCTTAAACATTGATCTTTGCAATGGTGAGGGTTCTGCTGAATACCCTGGTCTTCTTTGATCTAAGGAATGGTTGCTTCTGTGTCCGGAGCAGTAATTTTAAGGCCTGGATCTCACTCCCTTGATTAACTACTCATGTGTTTGCAAAAACCAGTTCTGAGAGGACTAAAGTAACAAACATCCAGAAACCTTTTGTGTTTGTTTCTATATTTACTCATTTAGCTGCCTAGGATTGTTTTTAAAGAAATTACATTTTTCCCCTAGCTGAATTAATCAGCTCTTCACAGGGGTACAGTATCAGCATTCTGGTTTCTGTTTAACAAAGAATTTCAATAAAAGGAATTGATTTGAAAAGTTGTAGGAAAAATCTTTGTGCGTGTTTCAAAACTGGTCTTACAGTAACCACAGACTTAATTCTCGATTAACTGTAAGTTGTGAGAGGGATTTATTTGCCATCATTAGAGACATTCCCCATATGTGAAATATAGTTGCCATGTTGCCTAGACCATTGAATAGTTTTTAAATACTTCTGGTTATGAATAGCCTTCCATGTATGGTGGTTGTTTTCCCAGGTGCCTTTGCAGCATCTGGTTTGCACTTTCCTGAACTTACTGACTGGAGAATGTGGGAAAGAAAGGGTGTGCTTTCTGGGTGAAGTGTTTCAGTCCCCCTGAGGTAATTGCATGACATCTTGATCTTTTCCATCTTGGTGGAATTATACTGTGGCTAATTGAATCCATTGATCACTGATTATTTCATAGGGGGGGTCTATACATCAGTCATGAAAATGACTGTAGAATCACCAAGTCTGGTAATAAAGGTAATTTAACCTAGAATACTATTTTTTTTTCAGGACAAAGCACTGTAAGCATTCTGATGTAGTGAGAGCTAGCTTCTTAATTAGTTCATGCTGGAAAATAAATCAAAATATGATACTGACCAGTAGTTTCAGAAGGTATGAGGGAAAATGGAAGTATTGATCTTGGGTTTAGATAACTGGATTTTAAAGCTATCTCTATCAGTGCTTTTCAAACCTGATTGTGTCTTTGAATCCAAGTTGCAGGCTTGGGCTCAGTAGGGCTGTACTGGGACCCCAGGAACTTGCTGGAACTGGGATGTTTCTGCTACCAGTTCTCAGCCCACACCGAAGGGCAAGGGTCTGCTATGCTATTGAACTAACTCTATAGCTTTGGATATATTATGGAACAATTCCATACCTCAGTTCCCTTTCTAAAGTTGATCTTTCCTTTGCCAATCCCATCAGGAGAATAAAGTTAGGTAATGTAGGTGAAATTATACCATGCTGTGGAAGTGTAAGGCAGCAAGGATTTCTGTTTGTAGATAATGGCATTCCTTGGATACCTTTCTCCAAGTCAGTGTGAGTGACTCTGACAGGGGAGGACAAAGGCGGGACTTGAAGCCCTGCTTCCTGCTCTGATCTGCACTTTTCACTTGTGGACAAATCATTCTCATCTCCTCTCTGACCTCCAGAAGGAGTTCTCCTGGTGTCAGGGCAACACTAGCAGCATCAGAGTCACGTGGAAACTTTCTAGAAACGCATATTCTGAGCCCCTTTCTGAGCATGGTAAACCAGAAAAATCTGCTTTTAAAAGAGCTTTTTTTAGGGGGGGGTTTAATTCTGATGGTTTCTATGTGTTGAGCACCATACTGAAGTGTCATCAAACTTTAAAATGGGACATTTAAGCTTTTCTTCATAGCTTTCCTCAAGGGAATGTGTATTTATGTGATCTGTAGACTCTCCTGTCTCACATGTAGATACCAGTTGGGAGCTGAGCATCTTCCTTCCGCATTGATTTTTGGAATGGAGGACTGAACATGGAGACAGAAGTTAAACCTTACCTCCCTGAAAATTGAATTGCACCTTGACTTACACCTTTCTGGCTTACTCCAGCTATGGCCACCTCAGTGGCCCATGCCTATGACTTCCTATACTGTGGAAGTCCTCAGCCATCGTCCTCCATAACTTCTTGTTCTCCAGCAGTTCTCATTGTGTGGGACCTCCAGCTCATGGTCCTTGGCATTTACAAGTTGATTTCACAAGGATTATCATGGGGAGAAGCAAGAGAGTGAAATGCACGTTTTCCTTGCTGCCCTTTTACACTTACAATCCACATACCTGTCATGCTTACATTTGAAAATGTACCTTAACTCTAGAGCAAAGGAAGAACCGTCACTCTCCACTTGTGTGGATAGGCTTGATGAGGTGGAAGCATGAAGGTGTGGTCTGCGTCTTCTTCCAGAATGACTCCTAGTTAAGATGCACGTCCAATCTTCATTCCAGAACTGCAAAGAAAAGTCAGCGGAGAGCTGCTCGAATCTAGAAAGTAGAAATGAAAACGGGGTTTTAGTCAGCAGCTGAATTGTGGAAAAACATGGCGATACTGTCTAAGGTAGTTGAGGTTGAATAGTAGCTTGAGGCCCCTCCCTTCTCTCTTCACAGATATTCTCTCTCTCTCTTTCTCCACATATATATGTACTGTATGTTTACATGTATATTCATATATTTTTTGCACACACAGGTATACATATCCTATCTACTTATATTTCACTATATTTAAATACTTCATAGTATTTTTTGTTCTTAATAACAAATTATAGAAGATTTCTCTTCAAAATTAGTTCATGTAGAAAGCAAGTAGTTATTAAAGTGGCAACGGTAAGCAGGGTTACAGGTCTCCATTCATGGGCGTGTGTACCTATGAAGGACTTTACAGATCATTTTATCTGGCTTCAGTTAATCATCACACAAGGGTATCTTCTTCAGAATCAAGTCATGGAGAATCCATATTTACTTTAAGTTGAAAGGAGGAGAGATCTCATTGGCCTCCTGTTCTTTCTGCTGGAGAAGTAGTCCCAGTGGGGATGGATGATGGACCCAGAATTCCTGGAGAGACTTGTTGTACGTAGAATGATCCTGTCTGTCTGGGGCCTGACACCCTAAATTTGGAGTAAACGCCTATGGTGTTCTTCATGGACCCAGGGGAATCTTTGCAGACAGTGTGGAAACCTTTGGTCAGTTAACCTCTTTGTGATTCCAATGTGAAGAGTCAGGGACTTCTGATTCCTGGCCAGCCTGGGTTTGGTGGCTGTGTTCCCAATGGTCGGGGAAGGGATCCCAGCACCAGGGCTCACTGGCACTACGAGCATCCTGCACAAACATAGGTTAGTATAGGATGATGATTGGGACTTGTTTCCTTCCTGTCTACCTCTGTCTCACGTTGAGTCAGACCCCATTTAGGATGGAAATCTGATTAGCCAGCAGGGCTGTGTGGGATGACTGCCATAGCAGAACAGAGAAGCAGTTCTCACCCCCCAATAATCCATAAAACTCTTTCAACTTTTTTTTTGCATGATGTCTAGTGTTTACAAATGGAAAATGGCTGAGGAAAAACCGAGTGAAAGTTTATATAAAATATTTATACCCTAAAGATCTTTTATCTTGTGTCATTCAAGAGATAGAGAAGTGAAAAACGTATCAAGAGTACATTATCAAGAGTGCATTATAAACTTAAATCTTGGATTGAATATCAGCTGCTAATGTGTGCAGCTTTGGAAATGAGTCACTTTCAAATCTTGAGAATTTACTGTATCACATCAGTTACACTTAAGAGGAAGGTGTCTTGAGAAAAAAAAGCTGTACTGGAATCTTGACTTACATTAATGAGCATTAAAAATCAAATATTTGACATAACATCTATGTGAGAATGTAGTCACGTAGGAATAAGGTCTACAATCTGAGATACTTTATGAAAGGTTTCTCAAAAAATAATACGTGGTTTTGGTCATGTGACACACACAGTATACCTTACCATGACTGATAGTCATAATATACTCAAATCCTCTCATTCTTGTTAGTTATGTAATTTTGAACCAATTCTTTTTCCTGAGATTTATTGCTAGGAGATAGGACTCAGGTCTTTCTCAAGCTAGGTAAGCACGCTACCACAGCCCTCCACTACAGCTGAAACTCATCTTTGATGAGTTTAGAGTCTCTCCATTGGTCACTGCCATCTGCAAGATGAGGCTTTTCTGACCAAAGGTGAAACCAGCAATGATCTATGGATATAAACTTAAATATTAAGAGAGACATTTGAGGGGTACAGCATATCAATTTAGTCAAATAATAGCAGTAGCCTCCCCCTAAGGCCTATGGCCTTCCAAGCTTTTGTTTAAGTTTTCAGTACCAGACATAAATTCCCTTCCATGGAGTAGGCCTCAGATCCAACCAGAAAGCAATCAGTTACTCCGTAACAGTCATACCACTATTGTACTAATGGGCACATCTTGTGCCTGGCTGATTGGTTGTATAGCTCACAGGGTCCACTGCTGGTTAAAACTATTAATACTTTTCTCCCCTAGAAGGCTGCATGGTACTTTCCAATACTAAACAGCTATCCAGCAGGGAGGAGGAGGCTTCTAGCTCTGCTCCAGCTTGATTTCTCAGTGTCCTGCAACTGAAGCAAGTGTTATCTTAAGCAATAGTGTCTTACCATCTAACTCTGGTGGGTAACCAAGAACATTGGAAATAGCCTGTATTGTTTTGTAGACCTCAAAGGTCTCCCTGACCAACAACTCACTGGGAGGTATATCCCACCCACCCCTGACACTGAGATTTTCCTGTAAAAACCTGACATTTGGGTGCAGCAGAAAATACATGTTCATAAGTCAAACCATGGCTATCTATGCTGGATATTTGGTTCTGATGAACAAAAAAAATATATATTTTGTTAGTTCCCATGGTACTTTGCTTCCATAGTATTTGCAGCTATGTTTGTATGCTGAGGTTTCACATTTAAATGATCAAAGCTGCCCGAGGGATGATGATTCCACTGTAGTCCCTTGGCTCCAGCCATCAGTGCTGGGTGAAAATCAACACCCCGAGTTCCCAGTTTTTCTGCCCCCAAGAATCTGGAGATCCATATTTTATGAGACTCTTACAGTGTTTTAAATCATCACAGCTGTATCTTGAGAGGATTTCTGGCTACAAGAAACAAAAACTTTTAGTTTATCAGCAGTTTATTTTTCTTATGTAGCAGTGAGTGTGAAGGTACTAGTTAGTAGGGCTTTATTTGATGATTAATAACAAGAATTTAAGTGTTTTCTAGCTTTCCTGGTCCACTCTTCTTTTTCTTGGCTTTCGTTTTGTTTTCTTACCCTTGTCATTTTATGGTTGCCATCTGTAAATTCAAGACAGGATGACAAGGGAGATGGGTTAGACTTATTTTCTTCATTTAACAGGAAAGTAAAAACTTTTCCAGAAACTACACAGATGTCTCTGTAGGATATACTGGGAAATCCCAAGTGATTCTGGTTGTAATTGACTTTTTAGTTTCTGCAAGGAAAGTTGGGATGTGAGTGTCCAGCCTTTCATTCTCTTAGATGAGAGGCAGTAAAGATGCTGGACATGGCTATTGCATTACTGTGAACAGTGCCCACCTGGCACTGCAGCTACCACAACAGGAAAGCCAGACGTCAGGCCTGGAGATCTTGCCACCCCCAGGATATATCCAAAACCTCCAAATTTAAACATTACTAAGTAAAGTATTATTAGGAACAGAAAACGGAGGGAAGAGGCTAGTGTTGCTGTTTAATCAAATGGCTTTCCATTACATAGAAAAGGTTATTGCCAATAGTGACAAAATATTGAGTGAATACCATATAAATTTAATTATTGGAAAGCTTTATTTAGAACTTTAGTAGAGCATTTATAATGATTTTTTCCATCTTGCTGTGTTATATCTGAATTTTCCCATACGTATATATTTATACTATGAGTATACTGTACTTTCCACAATCCCAAATAATCTACTTAAGATAAATATAGTGTATACCAAGGAAGTGGTGAGAGGAGCAAGAGTTCTGCTCCCACAGTGAGCCCCTCAACCTGCGCCAGGAAGACGGAGAGAGACACTGAGGAAAATCCCAAGCAGAATTCCAGAAGCTGCTAAGAGCTCAGCCCTACAGTAGACTTAACCTCACCCACGATAGCCCCCTAGCAAATCAAAACCTCAGTGGAATGGGGGCAGGGAGGAGGGAAACAGTGGTATCAACACATGACTTGTTCAATACAAAGTTTCTGCTTAATAACTAATAATAATAATACAGTATACAGATGCTGTGCCAAAAACCATTTTCTAGTAGAATTGTAATTGTGGTTTTGATTTGCTAGGGGGTTATTTTAGAGAGGAGGAAAACAGAAGGGAAATGTATTTGCAGAGCAAAGCCCAGTGTATGCCCATCTAGTATATACCTATAATGGAGGCCATGGTGCCAGATGCATTCAAAGTGTCTTTAGTCTTCATAGTGATCATACATTAGGCCCTGTTACACCCGATTCCTTGGTGATGACATCAGGTCTCTGCCTCCAATGAGTTGCCTAAGACATGTAGTCAGTGCATTTTAAAGTTGAGCTCTGAATCCTGCTCTGTCTGGGTTCCAGACTCATTTTCTTTCCCGTCTATCAGAAGATGCGCCTCCACTAAGCAAGCGAGAAGAAAAAGAGCAGCTGGTTCTAAATGTGGGTAAATGTATGACAAACAATGCAACGACTTGGAGGATAGGAACTCATAGCTGTTAGTTATAACTCATGAAGTAGCTTGGGAGTCCCTCAATAGGCTGACCCTCCTGCATGGCTGCTGGCTGGTCCACAAAGATGGTGAGCCCAAGAGTATCTATGGATCCCTACTTGGTGGGATGGGAAGAAGATACCCTAGCACTTGAAGAACCTATATCCTTTCCCATATGACTTTTCTGATGCTGCTCTGGGGGAAAAAGTGTCCCGCAAATGCTTTTTTGGTGATGCATTAGTCTGGATGTGGAGGGACAGATGAGAGCACTCACTCACCCACCATTGTGTGCTGGCCTGGAGTGTGCTTTGGAAATGACGATTAGAAGTCAGCTTTTAGAAAAGAAGCTTATTTTTCGCCAAAGGAGCCATTTTCTTTGTAGTCATTATGATATTTTGTAGCTATTAAAATCTGCTATCTTGATGCTTGGATATACATTAATAGGAATGAAATATTTATTAAGGTCATCTCACTGCTCTGTATAGAGGGAGCATGGAGTGATTTTTTTTAATGCTATGCTTCTTGGTAGCAATGTTTCTGCAGGGCTGCATGAGTGTCTGTAGATTTTATTGATTATAATTAAGTCGGTCTCCATTGTCTTTAAGAATTTACATGGGTTTAAAAATCAATCCCTCACATATTCATCTGAAATAGTTTGGAAAGTGATCATAATACAAGGGACAAATGCACACCTATTAATTCCATTGTTCTTTGAGTCCCAAGTGGAATGCTATGATTTACCATTAAAATGTGCAGGTTTTAGGTGTTAGGATCTTTTGATTTCCTTTTGTCTAACACTAAGCTTTCAACGGCTTAGCCTTATCTCCAGTAGATTGTTAAGTGTGCTTCCCTCAAACCCTGAAGGTTATTTAAATTCCAGTATTAGATGTTTCTCTCATATATAGATTTGGCTGTACACTTAATAAGATTATGAAGATTCTGTACTAGCTGTTACCTTGTGTGTACTTGATGGATTGGGCAAAAGACCAATGAAAGCTAAAAGGTCTGAGTTTTCAGTGTAGTGTTGGGGGCTGCTGCCAGGGCCGTTTATGAAAACATTTGTATTACATGACGTGTCTATCTTGAAGCAAACTTGGCATATATTTTGATGTTAATATTTGTTGATATTGGGACACTGACATTCATAGAAGCCTATGAAATTTACCCATGCAAAAAGAGGAAAATAAAGTCCTTAATTGATAGTATGAATACCAATGGTAATATCTATACCAGTTTGTGCTCTGTGGAAGGGCAACAATTGATTTATATAAGTATTATTTTTCCAAACAAACTCATTTGAGGGACATCTACTTTGGTTCAAGTGTTCCACAATTGAGATGTAGTTGAAAAGGTGATCATTTTGACAGGAAAAAAAAACCACTCCAGTAAATTTCCCATTTGTTTCTATGATGGAGAAAGATTAAAGTCAATAAATGTTATTTAAACATTAACTTATATTAAATATACAGCTGAATGCGTCTCTATAGAAAATAGTTCCATTTTTCCAAACAGGAGACATATAGAGATTATAGAATAACCTATTTTTATGAACTTGATTCTTTCAGATGTTCAATAAAAACTTCTCCTCTCAGGAGTGGGGAGATGGCTCATTAGACAAAGCACTTGTCACATAAGCATGGAGACATGAGTTACAGCCTCAGCACCTGCATAAAAGACAGGTGTGGTGGTGAGTGCCTATAATCCCTGCAATGGGGAGGAAAAGACCAGGATTCTTGGGACTTGCTGGCTAGCTAGTCTAGATGATTCCCTGAGCTTCGGACTAAAAAAAAAAAAGTGGGAAGTCAGGGAAGTAGATATTCAACATTGACCTGTGGCCTGTATATATGTATATGCACACTTGCATACATGTGTGCATCCATGCTCATATGAACATGCAGACACACATGTTCATCACACATATGCAAATATTCTCTTATATTTCTTACAAATAACACTGTGTTTGGTGTAGCTCAGGACTATTTCTTGCTTCTGGGCTGGAGAAAGTAACCCTGAGTAGAGTGATCTTGTGAGTTCACTGCTCTGAGCATGGGTTTTTTTTTTTTTTTTGGCAGCTTAATTATGAATGACTATTAATTTTTTCTCTCTCACTGACTTATATTTTCTTGCTTTCTTTCTCTATTTCTTTCCTTTTCTTTTTTTTTTCTTTTTGCAATGTGACTTGCTTCTTTTGCTTATTGAAAGCCCCCAGTTTATTTAGCAAACAGAGCTTGTCTTCTCATTGTTTTGCTGGAGAGGGAGAGAGAGGCAGCTATGTAAAATAGAGAATAAACCTGTAGATGTTTGGGCTCCTTTCATGGGGCTCTGTTTGTGGGTTGCCTAAATGTGCAAATAACAACAACCTGCTAAGTGGAGCACTCCTTTTGACTAAGGGAATCTTTATTTGTCAAGCGTTGTTGGCTCTCCTTCCAGAAAACACTATTGTCTGTTCCTACTATCAGCTAAAAAGGCAATGAAAAGCTGAGGCCTGGTTTCTCTAGTTGTATAGCAATCACCAAGCAGAGATTCCAAATATTTACTTCTATTCCCTTACGAGGCCACTGTTCTGAGTTCCAGTCAAACGCAATGATTTTCTGTTTCTTCTCAGGACACTTCTTCCATTGCAGTCTGTCCTCCCTGTCCGCCTCCCTCAACTCTGTCTAAGGGATCCCATCACAGCCTCTGTCTGCATTTCAAAGGCCAGCTCTTCTGATGAGTCAGTGAACTACCCTACAGACTGTGGAATGTGGAAATGGTCCCTGATGTTCAGTCTCACTCACCTGTTGTGTGTCTGGGCCCTGTCTTCTGCCTGTGTTTAGGTTCTTTGTGTACATAGTAATGTGCAGTGGTGATTTTCTTGTCAGATGTGATATTTAAGCATGACCTGTGGACTGGAGAGATGGATCAGTGGTTAAGGTGCTTGCCTGCAAAGCTTAATAACCTGGGTTCGATTCCCCAGTCCCCACGTAAAGCCAGATGCACAAAGTGGTGCATGGATCCAGAGTTCATTTGGTCCCCTCTGGATATTTTGTCATCTTGCACAAAGTCCAGTAAATGTTCACTGAGACAAATTAGTTGATTCAAAAAGTTTCCTCTGGATTGTATTTGACTAGCATAAAGATTGGCTTTCCTCTTTTGGCTTAACTTAATGTCCTGCATTCCTTTTCCAAGGACGCTGGGTTTTTGTGGTAGGCACAGGAAATCTTTCCCACTAATCTTTAGATGTGCCCACTGTTGGAAAGCATGGGAGCCATTAGCATAGATGAGCAATCCACATTGTATGGAGAACCAGTATGCACTGGCCTCCTCATCCATCCGTAGCCTCACTCAGGAGGCCCTAACTCATAGACAACAGTTTGACTTCCCTGGGCTTTCCAAGGCCATCCATGACCACAGAGGTTGAGTGAATGTGTCTCACATGTAATTTGGACAGGTCATAGCAGCTCTGATCAGTAGGATTTAGCCCTGAACTTTCTTCTTCCTCGAAGGGGATAAAGAATGCCTGTGGATTCAAGTATAAAGTAAAACCTAGGCCAACCTTAGGGCTCCTGTATAAGTTGTAGCCGAGGCTTACATCTTACATAGTTCAATAGGCCCAGAACCCACCTTGATAATAAAGGCCTTGACAAGTGGTCCACCACCTTGGCATTCACCAGTTTTGGGGACTCCAGTCAACGTGGGGCTTCTGGCTATTTAGGACTGTTGTCCTTTTGCCAGGGACCATGATCTCCCTTCCAGTCCTTTGCCCAACTGCACACCAAGTATACAGATCAGCAACACGTTCATCTGTCCTGCAAAACTGGTCCTCAGAAGGGATGGCAGAAAGCATTTTTTTAAATCTTTGGAACATGAGAAGATGGTCTGAGCTGAAGGAAACCTGGTGTGACTGCCTTCCTAACGGGTGGACACTTATCACAGAACCACACCAGCATCACTAACAGGGTGCCCACCAAGGTGCTTGGTCTTGATAAGATTTTAAAGAAGCAACCTTATTTTTTTTTTAAACAGTCACTGGACAGTGTTTCAGTTTCCTTTGAAAAAAGAGAGAGGCATGGTTTCCTCCATAGAAAAGGACAGGAGGTTTCCAGAAAATAATGTTCCAGTGGCGAATGCACAGTGTCCCTTTGGTCTATTGAATGTGTGTGCACATGTGTATGTGTGCGTGTGTATACAGTAATGCACACCTGATTGTGTTCATGTTCGGTATAAGGCCTGAAAGAACACCATGGGGAGATCAGCTGACTCCTGTTTCTCGTTCATCAAATCCCATTTATCGTGTTCTCTGAAACTGTTAAATAAAAGGGACAGTGGAGAAGTTTTCCAATGCTAAAATTATTCCAGGCTAAAAAGTATTCTAATGCGATGATGTTGTTTATCCCATCGACTTGAAGGAAGAAGCCAAGCGAATGGAAATGTGATCTATTTAAGAAAGCATTTCTTAGAAGAAGAGAAAAAAATCACATTTGCTATACCTTCTAGATGGAAATTATTCCTTGCTTTTGTATTTTATGCATACAGAAAAATATTTTGAAAGTAACCAAGTAACTGTTCTCGGGCTTCGCCAGGGAACACTGAGAGGGTAACTGTTATCTGAAATGCAGGGTGCATTGAGTCATTAAAGGCCCATGTCTGTCAGAACATTGCCTGTAATATTGGGGAGAAGTTCCTTACGGAGGAGAGGCTTTTGTTGGGCCATCCACAAGAAAGAATGAAATGTTGCTACCAATATGAGAAGGAATGAGAGAATCTGCCTCCCTCTGCCTACCATGCCTGGGGTGCCCTGCCCGCCTGCATGGCACACACACTTGGCCCCGTGTCCTTTGCTGAGGGAGACAGTGCTTACATAGGCTTAGGCCTTGATTCTGATCTGCTCTCCTTTTAGGAACAGTGGGCTATAAGAGAGATGGTGACATAAAAGGGGCAGATTTCTATGAAGCCCTGAAGAGTTTTCTGAGGCCAAGGCAGATAGTAGTTTCAAGCAGACAACCTAGCAAGCTTGGCCAACCGGGCACGGATAGGAATTTCTGTGCTGAATCCAAGCTTGGAACAAATGCCAAGGAGGAATCCAAGGACTTCGACCTCCAGGGGAGAAACACAGTGATTTATAGAGCTCTCTACAAATTACGGTTAGGTTCTTTCCCCTCTCGACCCAGTCTTTCTTAGTCATGTGACCAGAATTCAATTATCAGTGCCATAAATAATCTCATGAATGAAAGCAGTGTGTTTGTCAGTGAATTTCTACTTCCTAAAGAGAAAGGAACCTTTAGTGGTTATTAGGAATAATGCTATCCATCCTAGCCACAGTTCCAAAGGTAAATGGTGCATCCCCAGGGAAGGTGGCTTTACATGAGTTAGGTCCGTGTTGGTGACGGATGGTGTGAAGGTTGGTTGTGGTTTTTGAAACACATATTTAAAGCAGGCTGTATTTAGAGGTTTATTTATGATTGGCTTTAGGATGAAGCCAGGCTGCTGGTGCATAACTGAGCCTATCTGGTTCCATTAGCATCCTTGAAATATTTAACAAGAAGCTGACTAGCATATGTGCCCCTGTGCCCACTGCTGGGGATAGGGCATGCACTGTGGGTAGTGTCTGTAACACAGGCAGCGCCTTCCTTTCCCCACTTTGTCCCGTGCCCCCTGTTTTAGACTTGGGAAGGTCATCTCTTTCCAGTCATAGGTTGTATACTTTTGAAAATAGCCATTGCTCTACCTATCTCAGCCAGGAACAATTTATATCCTGAAGCTAGCAGAGTGTGCTGATTTAATTCATTTTACAACCAGTGTTCTTTCCTGGGAGAGAGCAGCTTGGTAACATTTTTTCAAGAATCAGAACATTTTTCTTGGTTATTTATAACATAACTTGACCATTCAGCTACACAGGGCTTCGTTCAATTGAGAAAGTCTATTGAATCCAAAAATAATAGTCTTTTCTGGTACAATACAGTCTTTGCAGTTTTATAAGGGACTCTTCACATCCATTTTCTCATTTGATTTCTCTGACAACTCCGTGAGGTAGAGAGGGCAGGTATTGTTACCTCCAAATGACAGATGAGAGACCTGAAGTCCAAGTCCATATATAAATACTGTCTAAGGCTTTGCAACCACTAAATGGCTGGGACTCTGGGGCTTGAGTCTCCCAGGTTTCATACTGGCCTAGAAGCCCGTGGGCTTCCCATGCTGATAGCTTTAGAGAGTTCATTGTTCATCTAGGGAAGAAATGCCTTGCTCTTGGTGAGGAACATGAAAAGGCTGAGAGAGATCAAAGCCAGAGAGGTACCTTGATTGCCTCTCCTGACTCACTGACCTTCACCCTGCCTTAGATTTCTCTTCCATTTCTCCAATGATGGCGGTCTCTCAGCTCTCCACATCTTTGGTGAGGAAGACAGAGGTGTGATTTACAGGAAAGTTCCTCGGAAGATGTACATTTACAAATGGAAGATGATCTCACTCAGCGTATTTTTAGTGTTTGCTTTCCAGTGAAAGGCAAGCCTTCTCCCTTGGCAGGGACTTGAAGATTGAAGAGTGATTTTGTTTGTTCCCAGCCAGTCCCTTATTCTCCCTCTCTTCCCTGGTTTCCTTTCTCTCACCTCCCTGAGCTGTGAGGGTGTTATGGAGAGGAACGCGGGTCATAGCAATGGAAGCCAGCCCTGCCTTTTTTCAGCTGGATAACTTTGGACTGGTGACAGGAGTTTTCAGCCTCAGTTTCTTTTCTGTACAGCTGAGCTAAAGGTGGCACCTCAGGGACCTGGTGAGGTGGTCAACGTAGTCCATGGTAGAGCAACTGGTATTTAATAAGTGATTCTCAATAAATATGACTTGATGCTAGGGGAAAGTGACCAGAGATGAAGAAACAGGACCGAGCTCACCTCACCAGAGAAGTGATTGCTCTGCTATCATTTCTGCTTTCATCTTGTCCCCCCTCTTCTTCCTCCCACCCACACTGGAAGAGGCTTAAAGGAAGAGCTGGCTTAGGAGGTAAGGGTATTTTGCAGATGGGGAGGGCCATGGCTAAATACAGTTCCAGAAGCCCTGTCTTGGGTCTGTCTGTTCCTGGCCTTCCTCTGTTGTGAAACACATGCACTCTCAGCAGGCTAGGGGACTTTGCCAAGCTGTTAGGGACGGTTTCTCGACACTGTGTTACCTGCCCCCAAAGCTACATGCATGCTACACATATTTCACAAAGAAGATGGTTTCTTTTGTTCTCCATGGGCTCTAAAAATGAAATGGACTTTTAAGGGAACAGATTGTGGAACTCCACACTCAATTAGGAATCCAGCACAAGGAGTGGAGATATGGTATGCTCCAGCTTTTAGGAGAATGGGATACTCCTGGTTTTATCTGGCATTGGGGTGGGGAGGTCGAGGAGGAAGTGAGGAAATGAAAGTGTTCTCCAAGAATCCAAAATTAGTGAGTGGCCATTTTCTTTGGAGGCCGAGGAGAAAAGGAACCTTCTTTCTATCTATGATCCCATTCAACAATTTGGAAGGGAAGAAAGGGTTAGTTGGGGATTTAGCTCAGTGGTAGAATACTTACCTAGCAAGTACAAGGTCCTGGATTCAGTCTTCAGCACCAAACAACAGAATAAAATACACTTCAAAATGGCCAAACTAACAAGAGAACTGGAAGGACAGAGAGTTTGGTTCTTGAGGTAACAGGATGGACAGAAAAGACATGTCTTTGCCTGGGCCATATGACTGAAGTCATGTTTTGAGTTGTGATGGCTAGGATTGTGGATAAACATTGCCTGGGTCAAGAAGACATGATGTGTTCTTTTGAGAACATCCTACCATATAGTAAGGAACACCATCTGTAACCAAAACATATCTCAACTGTGGTGCTCTTGATGGTGGGGCCTCCTTCCCAACACCATATAAATGGTTTTGAAAAATACTGGCATATTAAAAAAAAAGTGACATTGTTTATAGCTTACTCTTAAGCCCAGTTTTTCTGTGTCAATGTCTATTATGATTTTGAGACATGTATATGGGTAGAAAAATTATTATCAGGCATTGTTTTCTACCATTATAACTAGTTGGTGGGGAAGAAAAGCATGTGGTATTTAGCCATGATCTTTCTAAATCTGTGGAAAGCCTTATTCCTTCCTGAACAAAGATAGAGAAAAGCTGGACTTACAGTTCAGGCTGTCTTGCTCTGGTATACCAGTGTTTATGCACTTGCTTGATGTCCCATTTCTAGTCTATGCCCACTAGTTATTTCAAAGGGAATTACATCTTCCATGTGCCTGTATTCTGCAAGTTTCTATCTCCTCCTGAGTTACCCTTACCTATTCCCTCATTTCTTCACTTGTTACTCAGCAGTGTTTTTTATTTTAAATATTTTATTTATTCATTTTCAAGCAGAGAGAGAGAGAAAGAGAGAGAGAGACACACACACACACACAGAGAGAGAGAGAGAGAGAGAGAGAGAGAGAGAGAGAGAGAGAGCAAGAGCACACCAGGGCCACCACCTTGTGGGTATGGCTTATGTGGGTCCTGGGGAATTGAACCTGGGGCCTTAGGCACTGGAGGCAAGTGCCTTACCTGCTGAGCCATCTCTCCAGCCCGTCAGCAATGTTTTGACACCTACTGTGTGTCACACTCCACATTAGTCATGGTCTTGTCATCTAAGAGCCCAGTGGAGAGACAGAAAAGTGACAGTCATAGGCTTGGTTT
Organism: Zapus hudsonius; assembly: GCA_004024765.1. Taxonomy (NCBI): domain Eukaryota; kingdom Metazoa; phylum Chordata; class Mammalia; order Rodentia; family Dipodidae; genus Zapus; species Zapus hudsonius. The sequence goes on along the minus strand of PVHP010006336.1, from coordinate 8,633 downwards.
CTGGCAGAATTCAATGCAGTGTTTAGAGCAAACTTTCTGAATGTCGGAGGATGAAGAATCGAGGTGGAAAGGGTGCGTGGGTAACGCAGAGCAGAGCGGCTGGGAGAACAGGGCAGAGCCAGCAGCTGGTCCAGGGCAGTGTGGGCTGGGGAGCGAGTGGGGCCAGAGTCCACCCAGGAGAGCTGCAGCCTGAGCTGGGAGCTGGGGGGAAGTGCCCGTGGGCTGGGGAAGGAAAAACAGAAGGACCACGTGTACATTTTCCCAGGTGCTCTGTCTTTTCTCCTTTTAAATTTTGCCACTTTTGTTTTTGCAAATATTATTTAAAAATCAGTCATAAACTTTGTAGGATACAGGTAGGCAAGTGTGAATTGGTAAGTGGCAAAGGCCTTTTAAATTGTCTTAGAAAACCAAGTCCTAACAAGTCCTCCTTTCATCTCAATAGATACTGTTTAGGATAGAAAAAAAGTTTGTTTTTTTGTTGTTGTTGTTTTTTTTTTTTTTTTTAGAAGAACAGAAGATAAAACTTGGTGGTTTCTCTCCCTTCCAGTTGTTTCCATTTAAAGTTTTTGTCTTATAAAATACTGAAAATGATTTCTTTCATATTATATGAATGAGTAATTCTATCTCAAGTGGAGAAATTTTGGCAAAAAAATATACAAAATATTAAAAACAACCTAAATCTTGTGAGTCAAAGGGCTACTATAAACTATAGGTGTGTATTCTTCCTTTTTATGAGGATTTTTTTCCCCATTCTTTTTGTCTTGTCATATACACATTCCTTAATACCAAAATAACCTTACTGCACAAACTGACACTGTATTTGTGGTTCTGGGATCAAACCCAGGGCCTTACACATGCTAGGCCAGATCTCTACTGCTAAGCTAAATCCCCATCCCTATAAGCCAGGTTTTCCTCCTTTCTTACCTTCCTTCCTTCCTTCCTTATTTATTTTTGTTTTTCAAGGTAGGGTCTCGCTCTAGTCCAGGCTGACCTGGAATCACTATGTCGTCTCAGGGTGGCTTTGAACTCACGGTGATCCTCCTACCTCTGCCTCCCCAGTGCTGGGTTTAAAGGCATGCGCCACCACGCCAGGCTTAAACTGATGTTTTAAAACCTCTATGTATCCAAGAGATACTAGGTGTTTTTTTTTAAATGTTTCTATGATTTTTATTCATTTTTTTTGTTTGTCAAAGGCAAACCTTACACATCTTCTGTTAGGAATTCTGGGAATTCTTGGGAATATCAACAATAGTGAAGTAGAAGTAATTATTTCTCCATGTCCCACATTTAGCTCTCTATATTTATGAAAAAGACACAAAAGAAACTTTGTTGAAATTAGCTTTAGAAAAGCTTTAAATGTAAGTTATAGGGTCAAATTGTTCTATACCTTCTGTATTTATTCTAAATTATATGTAGTGAATTCATGATGATGTCATAATAATAATCCTAACCCCCCAAAAGTAACAGTTGTGTAACACTACCATTCACCTGTGGGTGTTGTATGCATTATCTCCTCAATTCTTACAACTGTTCTCACTGCTGTAAACAGACAGCTGAGCATGAGAAAATTAGCTGTAGCTCAGAGCCTCTGTGTGTTCGTAGTCATAAAAGGTCATAGAATATTTTGTGTGGAGCTTATAGTAAGAATATTTTCTCTCCTGCATTTGTGTGTGTGTGTGTGTGTGTGTGTGTGTGTGTGTGTGTGTTGGAAAGCCATGTGTCATATGTAGGGCTCTCCTAATCTGCAGAGAATCAGACCTGTCCCCTTTCCACAGTCCCCTGTCCTCAACTCCAAGTCATTGGGAATGAAGGAGGGCTTGGCTAAACCATCTCTCCCATTAGTTTTGTAAGGCCTTGACATTTGCAAACTTTATTTTTTGTCTTTTGTCCCATGCAGTAGCCACTCTTGCAAATCAACCTTGGGAAGTTAGCATTCTTAATGAAGATCTATAGGAGGCTTTATCCTCAGACAGTAAATCAGCTCTTCCCAGGCACCATTCATCTCTTCTTTCCAGTGCTTGAATTGGTATGTGGCACCTCACAAGAGCTCATTTATCTTATGTGGGTCCACAGTTATTCCCTCTGCCCACTTCTTCCAGCTCACAAGAAGTCAGGCAGGAATGCAGTGGAGGATGGCTTTGTGCTTTGAAAGTTGCCAAGGTCGGCTGAGTGCCAGTGGCCTTGACTTACTTACTGGGAGGAGGTATTGAGGATCTCCAGTGACTTCTGAGGTGATGTGACCCATACCAGCGAAAAAGTGAATGTGCTGATGCATTTCAGTTATGCTTGGTTAGCGAAAGGTGGCTAGTGGGAAATGCTGAGAAATTTGAAATCTAGGAAATATATATTTTTTATCATTTGTGTAAACCACACTGCCATCCTTTGAACTTGATAGTTAATTCTACATTCTGTATTAGAATGAGGCTTAGCTTTCATTTAGTATCTAGCTATGTGCTAGGTGCTTTTACAAATGCTCTATTCCCCCTCCCATCCCCCACAAGCCTATAATGCTGAGAGAGCCCTTATTCTCCACCCACACCAAAGGAGCTGATTATCACTGAGGTTCCATAACCTGCTGGAGAACTCATAACCGGAGAACAGGTTGAAGGCTCAAAGCCAGGGTCTCCACCTGGGAGCACAGGGAGACTGAAGGGTATTTGGGAATGGTGTGAATCTTGTGTAAGCCACACAGGTATGAGGTTAGAGTTGGCCGCGGACCCCAAGGCCATGGCTCATTGAGCTAGTCCCTATGTTTACTGTTTGGATTTCTTTCCAAGTAAACTCCAAGACAAAGATTTGGGTGCAAAGAGATTATTTGGGAGGTGATCCCTGGAGGAGCAGTGCAGGAGGAAGGCTGCTCAAATAAGCTTATGATGCTTGGAGCAACCGCACTCAAAGCTCTGCAATCCCAAGAGCCTGAAGAACACACCTGTGGTGGGCTGCAGAGCAAGCTTGAACCATCTTGTGGATGGTGAGCTTTGTTCCTGTGTGTCATGGCTCCTACACTTTCTTCCCCCAGACAAAAAAGGTGCAGAGGCAGAGATCCTTGGGTGTTTGTGCTTGAGATGGAAAAGCACAGGTGTGTGTGTGTGTGTGTGTGTGTGTGTGTGTGTGTGTGTGTGCAAGAACACCAGTACTTTCTGTCCTTGTTCAAGTAAAGACTTGTCTAGGCCGGGACCCAGGCTTGGGGACTGAAAGCATTAAGTCAACACAACCTAAGGGAAACAAGGAAGTTGGGATTAGTTTTAGGGGTGGGAAAGACAAGATTTAGAACAGGGCAATTTGGGGCTTTGTCCCAGATCTGCTGCAAATGAGCTGTGTGTTGGTTGGGTAAGTCCCTTCTTTCCTTGAGTCTCTGTTCTCTTCTATAAAGCAGCTAGAGGTTCAGATTGGCGCTGTTCTTAGAGAAGCCTCAGCAGATGCCAAGAGCATATAGTCTGGGCTTCTCTCCTTGCTCTCCAGGCTGAGGAAACTGCCAAGGACAGAATGCTGGGGAGAATGCTGTCTGGACATCTCAGCATGCTTATCCTCAGGGACCCTGACACTTTGTGAGTCACAGATAGAATTTGAAGCCCCTCCATCCATACCAGCTTTGGAACATATCTTGGGTAATTCTAAGAAAGTGCAGATGTTTCTTTCTGGTGACTGTTGGTTTGGTTTTCCAGCCCCTCAGAGTAAGCTTTGGCTCTTGACCTCTTGTCATTCTCAGTTAATTCTCTAAGCCAAGGCCAGTTCTGCCACTGGCCACTGAAAACAAGTGAGCCTTGACTCTACATGGTCCCTCACATAAGAAATTCAGCACTGGCTGGGACTGCCTGTTGGTGTCCTGTCTTCAGTACCTTCTCATTCCCCACGAGTCACCCCAAGGAGAGCTGACTTCACCTCCCAACCTCCTCTAGGACCATAGCCAGGGCTGTTGTCCCTTCACCCCACCCACCCCAGTTAGCCTCTGGCTTAACTCTGTCACTCAGGAGGGATCATTAGAAAACCCACACCTCTGACTCATGCTCTGATTTTGTGGCCTAAGGAGGCAAAGACGCCGCCGTCAGGAGCTTTTAGAGGCCATCACCGTGGAGCCTCTTCATCGTCTAGAAAAGCCCTAAATGATACTGGGAAACCTCAGTATTGATTGGATGATTCTTAATTCTTCCTCTTTGGGTTTTGAAGTAGAAGGGATGCTCCAGAATATTTATATTACTCATTGGCTATATTAAATTAAACATACGCAAGTCCTCCGTCTACTTAAGATGAGGTTGCCTCACTGGCTAACGGGACTTTATTATTCCAAAAGCCCTAAAGAGAGCAGCAGCTTTTAGTTGTGGCTTAGTTAGAAAGCACATTGATGAGGGGAATGTCTCTGCAGAGATCTGGGGATTCTCCAAAGGGGCTCAGAGTGTGCTTTCTTTTCAAAACTTCTTCAGGGCACCCCTTCATAAGCACTCAGGTGATGGTAGGAACTGAAACAGCAGGAACGTCCAGGGTGGCTGATCTTAAACCCTGTGGGCCTTTCCCAGGATCTGATGTGGGGTGGACGGGACTGTTGCTTGAGTTCTGGGGCTGCATACCCCACTCACTATAATAAGATGTCTGGTCACTTGAGAGTTCATACACACTAGCTTACTGCAGTACAGTCTTTGCTCATCTCAAACACACCAGAAGTTAGCCTGGATGAGAGGTTGGCTGGTTCTGTCCATAACTGGGTGAGCACTTTGAAAAGGCTGAAAGTGTCACTACTCAAGGTTTTGAGGCTAAATGTGGTAACACATACCCACAGAGATGGAGGCAAGAGGATTTCATGTTCAAACCCAGCTAGTTCAAGGCCAGTATGAGCTGCATAGCAAGACCCTGTCTCAAATAAACAAACAACAACAACAACAACAACAACAACAAAAACAAAGCTCATGGTGTAGCTCATGGCAAGCTTTTGCCTAGCACTGGGTTTGATGGCCATCACCAACCAACCAACAAACAAAAAAGCTTTCACCCTGGGGTAAGAACGGGGCTGGAGGCAGAAGCGGTGAAACAGTTAAACCTCCCTTCCAGGTTTCCCCAGATATGCCGACTTGCTGTACAAAGGATAATTGTCAGCCTTGTTGTGCAGATGTGGTTGCAGATGGAGTCCTGTACCTGCATGCATAGCAAATGAATTAGACTGGCAATCCCTTTATAAAGCATAAATATGTAATTTGTTCAGCTGTTGTAATTAAATATGTATGTGTGAAACAGCCACCATTCAGGTCATTAATGATGCGCCATGCCAAATTAGAGCTCACAGACAGTCATGTACATTGTGGTGCAATGAGGGGATGGCAAATTACATAGCTTTCACTAGTGAACCAGCAGCTCTCAAAGAAATAGATAACGCTCATGGCATGACTTTTATCTAGAAGGTACATTTCGGTTTAATGTAAAAATCTGTAAGATGGAATTTTCCTCAATGGTTTAGTTTTGTGTTTTACCATTTTTATCATAAAAATGGACTTCATGAGACAGGCTGGTGGGTGCTAAGTCTCAAGTATCTGTTTACAAATAAAACAGCAGCTATCCACATTCTCCGACGTGGTTGTGATGGAGCTGATGTATCATAGCACTTTAGAATGTCTTGATTGTTACACTGCATTGAAAAAATAAACAAACTTCATAATATCTCAACTGTATTCCCCACTGATAGATAAAGACATTCTTCTGGTAGTAAACTGTATTTTTATTTCCATAGAAATTGGGCTGAGAAAAAATGCAGTTATCAAAATATAAACAATTAAAAGTGGTAAATTTGCCTCTTGAGTTTTAATTCCCAATGAATTACTTGTGAATCCAAGGAATTTCCTTAGAAAAGTGTCAGCCATGGGTCAGAATGGTTGTTTTTCAAATTTTATCAGCACCAAGCTCTAACCAACTGAGCTAACCAGCTAGCTGTTTTTCAAATTTTGAAACTCAGGCGTTTGTAAAATGGAAAAATGAATGCTTTGTTCCCCCCCCCTTGGATTCAGGTTACAGTCTTTGAAAGTACTTGAGACTGAAATTTAAATATATTAAAACTATTTTTGTTTTAAATTCTTTCTGCATTTGTATTTTAGTTGCCTACAGACAATCTATTTTTAACAGGCATGTTGTTTTGACTGTCCACACAGAGACTATAAGAGCTAACCAACTTGACCTTTCTGTCCACGAGGGCAGAGGGAGGAAGCATCTTAGAGTTAATTCTGTCTTGTTCACAGCTGGGAACAGAACATTCCTCTGTGATCCCCTTGCACGTGATCCCTGGGATCTCTTGGAAGCTGACTTGATACCCTAAGTCCTGGCTTCTGAGGCCCAGCACAGATCAAGCTTAAGTGGCGGCATTTGGCTAAGAACTAGATAAGAATAATGGAGTTCTTAGAAGTTTCACAGTTGAAAATGGAATTTGTTGGTATATGATTATAGTTTACAACACCTTCGAATTTAAAATTTTCCTTAATTGAGATTTGGAATTTTGAAGATTTTTTTTCAAAATTAGAAATTAGAACTTTAAATTGTATAGGTTATAAATTCTTTGTTTTCAAGAAACAAATGTTTCGGTTTAGCAAATGTGAATTTTATTTGACACAAGAAACCATAACAGCTTGACTTGCTTTGCTTGGGTTAGTATTTCCTATTATAAAAATTACTTAAAAGCAGTTTTTAATTTTCATATTTCTTTATTTTTTCTGCCCTATTTTTCTGCACGACTTTTCATTTCAAGTAAATACATTTCATTTGCACCATTAAGATCAAGCATTACTGTTTCTGAAGATAAAAATGTTTTACTGTGTCATGACATGTAGCAGTTGTATGCAGTTTCTTTCCCAAATATACTAAAAATCAGGAAAAGGCTCAGTCTGTCAGCTACATGCTTAACTTTAAGGATGCATTCCTAACGTTTCTGAAAATATTTTCAAGATCCCGTTTTTATTCAGTTTCTTTACCCCAGCTAGAGTCCTTTATCTTTTTGGGAGTTTCAGAATTATAGTACAGGGGTGGAGAGATAGCTAAGTGGTTAAGGTGCTTGCCTGCAAAACCTAATGACCTGGGTTTGATCCCCAGTACCCACATAAAGCCAGATGCATAAAGTGTATATGCATCTGGAGTTCATTTGCAGTGGCTGGAGGTCTTGGAGCACCCATTCTGTCTGTCTCTCTTCCCTTTCTATGTTTCTTTCTGCTTACAAATAAATGAATAAAATAAGAAAAACATATGCAGAATTATTGTACAGGGAAAATGACATAATGCATATTTTGGTTTGGGGGAGGCAATGTGAAGTACGCATGACTTTAAGTTAAGACTTAGCCTGTTGTACTATACACCTGAAATTCCAACATGAAGGAAACTGAGGCATGGGGATCATGAGTTCAAAGCTGATCTGGGGGCTGGAGAGATGGCTTAGTGGTTAAGGCGCTTGCCTTCAGAGCCTAACAATCCAAGTTTGATTTCCCCAGTACCCATGTAAATCCAGATGCACAAAGTGGCACATGCAGCTGGAGTCCATTTGCAGAGGTGTGAGGCCCTGGCACACCTATTCATTCTCTCTCTCTCTCTCTCTCTCTCTCTCTCTCTCTCTCTCTCTCTCTCTCTTTCTCTCTCTCTCTCCCTCTCTCTTTGCAAATAAATAATTTTTTTAAAACAAAGGTGATCTGGAATCAACAGCAAGTCCAAGGCCAGCCTGAGCTGCATACACAGTGTGAATTTCTCTTGCAAAAATCATAGACTAAGGACTTAATAAGTCTAACACTTGCCTAGAACAATCAAGACCCTGGGTTCAATCTCTAGCCTTGTAAAATAAATAAATAATCTAGTTGTATCCACCTGTCACAGGTTTTTCTTAATTTCTTTTCCCTCGGGGGTTTTCAAAAAGTGCCTAAATTCATCAAATGGTGATTGAAGATTCAATTCAATTACTGAATTGGAATTAAGACATATGCAGGTGACCCTATGCGGCATCTGAGAAAGTGGAGACTTACTGGAAGATCCCAGGACCTACTTGCTACTACTATTTGCTTTCGAGTATTGCTGAGAGCTGGGCAGTGTGGTTTGGGCTCTTTGGGGGTGATTTATTGTGGAGGAACACATGTGAAACCATCAGTATGTCTCTGGGTCTTGTATTAACTGCGGCCATGCTAGGTTGTGCATTATAGAACATAACCATTACTGAAAGGGTGAGGCATCCCCAGGGGCCAGGTGCTTGATGATAAAATACCACACACAAGGCCTGGCCAATCCCAGGTGATCTTTTAACTGGCAGATGCCTCTTGGGCCACCAGTGCAGTAAACACTTTTCCTGGGGATGCTGGTTTGCTGTTGTGTCTGGCAGCTACACAGGGCTGCTTGAACTTTAGCCAGAGGCAAATATTTATATATCAGAGTGTGGAGTGTTCAACTGGTCAAGCCTGGGAGAGAGAGGGAGACCTTGGTGTGCCTTCAGCCAGAGAGGAAGTAGAGAGGGATAGATCCCCCCCCCTTTCCTTCCCACCTTGGCTGGTGACGTGGGACCATGACAGACGTCATCTCAGTGCAGGATGGTGGCTTCTTTCCCAAACATGTGTCCTGCAAACCTGGGGGTGAGAGGAAGTGGGGGAGAATGGTTATTGCTTTCTAAAAGGGACAAGATCTTTTTTTTT
>PVHP010006335.1:0-60941 GCA_004024765.1 Zapus hudsonius | reverse complement strand
ATTCTATCAAACCATCTGCCAATGCCAAAGTCTGGCAGCTCCTCCCGGCTCCTAGCCTTCCTCTCATTCCAGAAAAGTAGCGGAGAATTCATTGTGCCCAGGAGGTAATTGCCGGTTATTGCTCTATTGGTTCCAGTTTTAGTAGCAAATGAGCAATGTGTAATGTGTCAAGATTATTTTTTAAAAATTAAAGATCAGAAATAAAAGTGTTCACAAGGGGAATAGAAATTTCCCTGAGTTTTATAAGATGTCGTCTTTGGCAGAGGTGACACCTGACAATTGGCGAGCAATGTCGGTGCTGATGCTGTGAAAGTGACTTGGGCCGGAGGCTCATGGCAATTCTGAGACTCCAGGCAATCCTCTGAGAGACGACTGCCTGCCCCCAGGAGACCACCTTAACAACCAGTCTTTCAGGACAATCTACTGAGAGGACGCTAGGGCTTCCTTCTTCAGAAGAGAGATAGGACAACATTGTGTTCTTTAAGCAAGAAAAAGAAGTGCTCACCCAGGTTTTTCCAAACTTGCTGGGAGAGGTTAAGAAGCCAGCCCCAACTTCTGTCAGAAGTCACCTCCTGCCACCATGCCCTCCATCTGCACTCCTTTATACCTTGATATCTGGACACCAACCTGTGGCTCAGTCCTTTATGTCACCTCTCATTCAATTCTAACCTGCATCCCACAGTGCCAAATTCCTACAGAAAATCATTCCCTGGCACCCAGCCAGCAACAAATACATCAGCAGTGACATCTATAATTTCCAGTTCCCCCCCATTGGTCCCACACTACCTACTCTTGGAATATCATCTGCATCTCTCCTTATGACCTGTATGTCTGCTGACCCCAAATGCCTGTGACTCCCTGAGCAGAGACTGAGGCCCATGCCTCCACGCTGGGCCATCTGTCTACCTGGGGGTTCACTCTCCATCCCATTCTAGGAAGCCTCCTGCCAGGGCATGCTCTGCAAACCCACCACACATTCCCGCAGCAGGAAGGATGCAAACAGAGGGGAAAGTACAACCTACCCATGCTTAAGGGGGTGACATCACATTAACCTCCTTTTACTCACATAGATTCTGCTTAACAACTGAGAGAAAAGCATAACAGATACAGTGCAAGCCATCCATCCAGGCGCTCAGCTGGGAGCCTGTTCCCTAGAAAAGACCTGTCTGTCTTCTTTTGGGGTCTACATCCCACAGGGCCCCTCAGCCAGAAGGCATCTTGCCATAAAGTACTCAGGTTGTTGCTGTCTGACTCGACAAGAACTTGCTTATGTTAGCACTGCTGTGGTCCCCTAAAGTTCTTGTGCTAGAAACCTAATGCCCAAATTTATATGTTAATGATATGTAAATATAGAACTTTTCAGATATAACTAGGATTAGATGGAGTCATGGAGCTGAGGGCCCAGGATGACTTTGATGTCTTTATGAGAAGATTGCTCAATGGGCACACTTGTTCTGCTTTGCCTTGAGATGCCCTCTGTTGGTCTGGGGCGCAGGATGAAACTCTCACCTGAAGCTGAGCAGATGCTGGTGCCCTTTGTGTGCCCAGCCTCTAGAATCCAGAGCTAAACATCCAGCCTCACATGTTTCATTACAGCAACAGAATATGGAGACGGAGTTTAGGATGTATAGCTAAATAAGACATGAATGATTCCCCCAGCAAATACACATGGTGCTTGTTCATGAAAGAACGAAAACTAGAAATAGAAGCACATTGAACAGAAAGCACCGAGACAATCCTTTAACTGAGAGAGGAGAATTCCACCTGTATCTCTGATCGCACAAGTTGATTCCAGATGTCTGAAGAGTTAAATGTGCACATGAATATGTTACATTAGAATTTTACAGACAAATATGAAGTCACCTTAGAGAGGTGTTTCCTAAGCATTAAAGCCTAGGCTCATATTATGAAATAAAAGACATATTAAGCCAGGCGTATTATTAATTCCAGCCCTGGGGAGGCAGAGGTTTGAGGATCGCTGTGAGTTTGAGGACACCCTGAGACTACATAGTAAATCCTAGGTCAGCCTAGGCTAGAGTTTGATCCTACCTTGAAAAAGGCCAAATAGGCTGGAGAGATGGCTCAGCGGTTAAGGCACTTGCCTCCAGTGCCTAAGGCCCTGGGTTCAATTGCCCAGTACCCACATAAGCCAGGCCCACAAGGTGGTGGCCCTGGTGCGTGTTCTCTCTCCTCTCTCCCTCTCCCTCTCCCTCTCCCTCCCTCCCTCCCTCCCTCTCTCTCTCTCTCTCTCTCTCTCTGCTTTAAAATGAATAAATAAAATATTTTTTTAAAAAAGATGTGATGAATAATAAAAAAAAAGAAAAAGGCCAAAAAAAGTTCCATTAGCTTCGTTCATTTCTTTCTCCTTGTGTCCCACCTACAGTCTCATGGAGAATGAATATGAGCAGCTCCTTCAGCGCTTGTGAAGGAAGGACCCACGCTGGCACCCAGGTGCCTCTGCAAACGCAGATCAGGCGGCATCACATCATGGAAAGGTGTGCAGGGCCTTGCTTCCCTTTGCTGAAACTCTGGTGTAATGGACATTCAATTGGGGGCTACAGTAAATGAACTTAAATCTTCCTGTATTGACAAAGGGTTAGAAAGTTAGAACAAATGAGAACCACTTAGAAACCCAGTCACAGTGATGCCTACGCCCAACAGAAACCTTCCTGGACAGTGAGACTTCTCCCTGAAAGAGCATAGACAGCAGGGCACACAGTCAAACACCAAGAGACAGTTCAGCTCAGCCACAGGAAAACCAAACCAGAAAACTCCTAACCAAAAGAAGCCTGTGGAAAAGAGGCCACCCAGCCCAGTGGATCCAAAGCTTGAGCCTGTGCTGACACCAACCTCTCCGTCCTCCACTCCAGGCAGCTTCTGAATCACTTCATTAGACTGGATTTTCCACCAGTTTGCTTTCCTGCTCATCTGTAGCCAATCACAAACTCTCCTTTAGAGCCAATTAGAAGTTGGAATCAAACCTTTGAGCTTTCAAGCCAGAGTTAACAGATAACACCCAACACCAGCTCTCAGAAGAACAGTCAAGGAACGAAGGCAAAGGAATAAATCCTAAATCTTAGGAAGGCAAAATAAGAGGCAAGCTTTCAGTGATGCTGTACCAATGCTTTCTCAAAACCTAAGTGAGAACCTTTGGAAACGTGGAAATGCTGAGGAGGAAGGATGGGCCAAGAGGCAGCAGCAAAGCCCAAAACTTAATTATCATGTGTAAGCTGAGCCTGGAGTTATTTTCTCTCGGGCTGCAGAGGAAAGCACCAGGACCCAAGGCAGGAAGGAAGCAGGGCAGGAGCAAGGCAGCTGGTGACTCCCCCTCTCAAGAGCTGCCCTGCCCACAGAAACTCCCTATGCACAAAGCTACCGAGAAGGGACCAACATGTGCTGTGACCTGAGGAATGGTTCAGATTTTCTGAACAAGGCAGAATCCTACAATTTAGCTAGAAGCAAGACACACAGGAGACTAAGCCAAGGCCTGCACTTCATACCCCCAAACAGGACAGGGAGCCTGGTAATGAGATTCCGAAAAGGCTCCAGGGCAGAGCAGGCTGTGTATGACAGGAAAGCTTTATTTCATCAAGATTTCACTTGTAAGAAACATTTTAAAAAACCAATGCGCTATGCAAAGAAAATTAGACGCTGGAAATATTTATTACTTAAAGTACAAGGAAAACAAAGATTATAAAACTAAAACTTCAAATATGACATTATTATAAAATAAAGCCAATAGTTAATAAAGCTGAACGTTTATAAGTTAAAAGAATGAACACACACTGCCCAGTCTGGCTGGTGGCTCCAATAAGGGGAGAGAGTAGACAGACGCAGGGGGCTTACGTGTAACTGAACAGGCCATTTCTCTAAAAATACATCTGTCTACAGCTGCTTGAGTCATCCTGGCAAAATATCACCTGTGATGCATGAGAGATTCTCTCTAGTAATTGTAGGCTTGCTACATTGTATATGTCTTAGGAAGAACTGTAAAATGGAGAGACGAGACAATAAAGGACTTGGACACCAAATTGAGGCAAAATACTAAAATCTAAGTAATTCCCATAAAAATGTTTAGAAAATGTCAATGTCAAAAATAGCCCTTGGAAATGTCTAAATGTTATTGAAACATAATAATATGGAGCTTATGGTATAAGATAATAGTTTAAGGCTTGAGCTCAGGAGGATTACTGTTCTATATTCTCATTGCAACTTTACCCCTTAATGGCTGTGGGGCTTTAGGCGAGTGACAATGCAGCCCTTAAACACAGTTATTCCTCTGGGACAAGGGCTCACCATGCCACTTATCTCATGGGGTAATGATAACAATTAAGTAAATCAATGAATAAAAATCAGCCTAGAGAATGAAACACATGAAGACTGCATGAATATCAGCTATCAATGTTACCATGACGAGAAGTGAGGAATGGTGAGAAGCCCAAGCATCTAACCCAACAATTACGTAGGAGACACAAGCAAAAGAAGCATCACGCATTTAAGGCCAGTCTGGACTGTACAGCAAGTCCCAGGGCAGCCACACACACAGCGGGACCCTGTCTCAGAAAAGAATAAGATACTCAGAGGTGGAAAGATGATAGAGAAGAGATAGATGATAGAAAGATAGAAGATAGATGATATATGATAGACAGACATAGATAGGTAGATGACAGGTGTAGAAAGATAGATGATAGATAAATAGATGATAGATTGAACTTCAGTTCTAGGCCTATAATCAAGCAAAGTGCAAACAAAACTGTGAAGTGCTTAGCAGCTGAGTGATGCTAGCGTACAGGACCAGCGAGGACCAGCTTGGATCTCCCTCACTCCGCTTACAACCCATCTCGGGCAAAGACATCTATTCCTCAGGCAGAATGACCACAGGGACTTTTAATGATGCATGGATGTCTTGGAGTTACCGCCATAAAATACAGGCAGGTCTCTGGGTTAAAACCAGACACTGGTACTGGCAAGCTGCTCAGTGGCCAGCACTGCGACCCACTAACCTACTTTGAGGGGTGCGCCAACCATGGGTATAGCTGTGTATTTACACCCACAAACTCCTTTGTCTTGGGAAGTAACGCCAGGGTACATTTTTCTTCCTGTTGCTGCTGATTTTCTTACAGCCCTTCCCTTTGAGACACAGCAAGGCCAGGACCATTCCTCAGAGCACTGACCTTGTATCAGCGTCCTATCAACTGGTTCCAGGGGAAATTCATACAGAGATGCTGGCAGGCACTTCATCCACACGGCCAGGCCCCAGTTGTGGGGGTGTCAAGAAGAGGATGTGAAGAGGATGCGTCCTGGCTGAGGACTAAGTCAAGCTGCAAATTTCCTTTATGGACAGTGAAGCCCCAAGTGGAGATAAGAATTCATGCCCTTTCAAAAACTTCAAAGCTCCAACAGGTGATGAGCTGGAGTCTATCCTTCCCCTTTCTCTCATGATTACTACCTCCCGTCTTTGGGAGAATATTCAAGTAGAAACTTTGGCTCCGATTCCAGTCGAAAGGAGCATATGCAGCCTGCAACAGCTTACTAAATGCCTACCACATGCTGAGATGAGTCAGACACAGCCTTTGGCTGGGACACGTTAAGAGAGACAGGGACAACATGTCTTCCATGAACAGACACCCCAATCCACTCTGCAAACATTTCACATCCTGTAACTGATGTGGCTGCTGAGGCACATGGTGAGGGGGGAGAGGGGCAGCGGGCAGAGGGGGACAGTAATCCTATCCAATTCCTGACACTGCAGCCCCCTCCCTCCTGGCTCTGATCTCCATTACATCCTGGGATTGAATGGCCTATAAAAATGTCCAGAATGAAAGACAGATTCAAAAACTGAAGAAACATTATCCTGATGGAGGTTCTTTACCATCTTCCACGCTGTGTCTTCTGACCCTTCCCCCAGGCCCTACACCCCCATGCCTGGCCGGGCAGAGAATTTATGGGCTGTAAGTCCTGTTTTTCTACATTGATGGAAATCACTGCCAAACATTTCCACCGGGCCAAACCCCATCTAAAGAGTCAAATATCCAGGCACCCAGCTGAGTTCCAGCAGTCTGCGTTTATGAAGCCAATCGACTTGCCCTGTGACCGTAAACTATCCTATATTTACTATGACAGCACAGTGTTTGAGTTCATAAAAAGATGACTTTGCCTAACTTTCCATGCCTGGAAGGCCCAACTTCTTTTTTACGAGGGGATTGTGTGTCAGGTGTACACATACATAGAGCCTGAAGACAAAGTCATCCAGCTGCTGTATGTTCACTTGCTTGGGGTAAAGGAATTGAGCCAGACCTAACGGAAACCTAAGATTCCACAGATTCTCAGGGGTGCACTGGAGGTGGGAAAATATAGATCTGTTGTCCTGTGTACTGTAGATGGAAAAAGGAAAGATATATCCCCATCCCCCGTACTGGCTCTCCAAAGGGCTGTGGATCTATTTAGAGAGGAGGAAGAAAGTAGATGGGCCTCTGCATCCTATCAAAACCCAGAGGAGAGGGTAAAACCACATCTTTCAGGTTGGTTGGTGTCATGGTTTGATCCAGGTGTCCCCACAAACAAATGAATGTGTTCTGATAGATCGATCCTCAGCTGATGGCAATTCGGGAATTATAACCTCATTAGAGCTGTGTTGTTGGGGGCGGGCTTATGGGGTTATAAGCCAGCTTCCCCTTGCCAGTGTTTGGCACACATTCCTGCCGCTGTTTGCAGTGCTATGGTGGAAGTGATGTCCAGCCCTCTGCTCATGCCATCGTTTTCCCTGCCAGGATGGAGTCTCCCCTCGAGTCCGTAAGCCAAATAAACCCATTCCTCCACAAGCCACTTTTGCTTGGGTTCTTTCTGCACAGCAACTAGAAAGCTGACCGCAACAGTTGGTCATGGTACTAAGAAGAGTGACGTCGGATGCAAGGGGACTAGAGACGCATTAGGAAGGGAGCTACCTACCTGTCATCTACAGAGAGAAGACAGGGCCCTTGCTCTTTGGGGCACAAGAAGAGCCCCCGTGTGGGATGCCATCAGTTTTATTTCACTCAGTTCATCATGCGTGTGGACCTTAAGTCAGCTGGGTCCAGGGGAAATGGTTAAATTATTTTGTACATCTAACAGTAGAAATCACTAGTAGTTAGTAGGTGAACAAAGGTGATGTCAGTCTCTGTACAATGCTGAGCCTGCGTGTGTGGGGAGCATCTAGCTGCTCTCTTCTCCACAGCAGCTTGATGGGTTGGAAGTCTAATGCATTCTTTTATTCCGATGCTCTCTGACTCTAGGAACCACTAAATGCATGGAACCCAGTGGACAGAAAAAAACTCAACGAAGCATCAAAACCTACCTGAGGGTTATGAGCCCCTAATACTGGACTGAGGGCTCTTCTCTTCTTTCCTAGGTATGGAAATTGTTCCTGGAGAAGGACATGGCTATTATTTCCTTTCTTGAATATATTTTTCTGCATTGAAATATACTTTCCCCTTCTTTCTTTCCTTCCTTTCTCCCTCCTCCCTCCTTCCTTCCCTTCCTTCCTCCCTCCCTCCCTCCCTTCCTTCCTTCCTTTCTTCCTTTCCCTTCCTTCTTCTCTTCCCTCCACCTTCTATCTCCTTCATCCCCCTCTTCCTTCTCTTCTTTCTTGTCCTTCCTCCCTCCCTTCCTTCCTTCCTTCCTTTCTTCCCTTCCTTCTTCTCTTCTCTCCACCTTCTCTCTATCTCCTTCATCCCCCTCTTCCTTCTCTTCCTTCTTTCTTGTCCTTGAGATAGGTTCTCCCTGTGTGTTCTAGGTTGGTTTCAAGCTTCTGAGCTAAAGTGATCCTTCTGTCTTTACTTTCCCAGAGGCTGGAGCTATATAGACCCGTTCATTCAGCCCTGAACTTCTAAGAAGCTATTCAACCCTGAGAGCATGGCATCAACATCAAAGAGTGTAACTGGAGGCTTTGGTGCCAGGCACACATTTTCTTAATTAATTATTATTGAGTGAATGGGTTCCTCTATTAGAACACAATAAAACATTTCGATTAGTACCCTGGACCAAATACTTGAATTAAAATATCTAAAGAACAAGGTACTAGAGAGATGGCTCTGTAGTTAAAGGTACTTAACTGCAAAGCCTGCTGGCTTGGGTTCAATTCTCCAGCCATCCTGAGCTGAGCAGCATTCATTTACAGTGGCAAGAGACCTAGGATACCCATACACATGTTGGTGAGCACTCACATGAACACACACACACACACACACACACACACACACACACACACACAAACACACCACACACACAAACATGCCCATGTACAGATAAGTAAACATTTATATATTTTTTAATTTCCAAAGGCCATAGTTCACTTTGAGGAAGTTTTTACTCCTAATTTTAGAAAGCAAAATTTCATAACAATGAAAGTTTTCTGAACATCCAATGAAATTAATTCTCCATCAGTGAATCCAAGGTGTTTCTGGAAAGTTCTTCTGTGTTGTATCCTGTGGTTTCACCATAGCCTTGGTTCTGAAGACACACATGCACTGAGCAGGCCAGCCCACCACACAAGTCCAACACACACTGTCTGAAGTACCTCGGCTCAGATTTAGGACTATTATATTCAATAAATTGCAGTGTTTATACTGTGCATACAAAATATTCTGTCTCACAGAAACATAATGGTTGAGGGCTGAGGAGATAACTCAGTAGTAGTTAAAGGCACTTGCTTGCAAAGCCTGCCAGAATTCCTCTGTATCCACATTTGGAGCCAGATGCCCAAAGTAGTACAGGTGTCTGGAATTTATTTGCAGTGGCATAAAGCCCTGGCATGCCCATACTCTCTCTCTCTCTCTCTCTCTCTCTCTCTCTCTCTCTCTCTCTCTCTCTCTCTCTCTCTCTCTCTCTCTCCCCCTCATAAATATATAAAAATATTGTTTTTTAAACACAATGGTTTAATTTCAGAAAACAAAAACAATTTTCCTCCTACCATTCTGCAACATGTAAATATGAAATTAGTTTATATTTGGTTGGTATTGTGTTAGAATGTTTGGTTTTACAAAAAAGTACTGTTTGAGTTGCTGACGAGTTTCTTAGAAAATTGTTAAATAAATTTTGGCTTGGGTTTGGGACATAATTGCCAACAATTTCTTGAAATGGCCTTAAGAAAACCTCTGTGATCTTATACTACATACTTATGTGACACAGGAGTATCAGCATTGATGATTATAAGGTTGAAACAGCAAACACCTCTGAAAAACATTGTAGTCTGCACTCTCAAATACTGAGCCAAGATTTAATTCTTTGTGTAAAAACAAAACATTTGTCTCATTAATATGCAAATTTCCTTTCTCCTTTAATAAATGGTTAAGGTTAGATGTATACAAAAGAATAATTTTAAATAGATTTCTTGGTAATTTATTATCAGTAAAGGTTTGATGTGTGTATCAATTTAATATATCTATATGAGATGGAGGTGTAAAAATTTCTCTGGTGAAAAATGATTAATAATGGAAAATGTTGGGCTGGAAAGATGGCTCAGCGGTTAAGGCACTTGCCTCCAGTGCCTAAGGCCCCGGGTTCAATTCCCCAGTCCCATATAAGCCAGACCCACAAGGTGGTGGCCCTCGTGCTCTCTCTCTCTCTCTCTCTCTACTTGAAAATGAATAAATAAAATATTTAATAAAAAGATAATGGAAAATGTTTATGAAGCCCTATTGTAAAAGTTAACAGAATTTAAGGGTCTCCAAGAAGTCTGAATGCAGCTTCCACAATCTGCAGGATCATTGGGGAAAAGATTTTTTTTTTCAGAGGTAATTATCCGATCTGAGAATACTTTAATATTTGCTTTTAATGCATTTATGTTTTATTTGATTACTTATAATTTTGAACTCTAAATTTAAAAAAATCTTATTGGATGCTTCCTACCTAAAAAGTTTTTGTAGTTGTTGTATGGGAGTAATAAAATTTGTTTCATCTTGTTTCACTCAAGTGTTGAAGTTATCTTATTCCATTAGTGGTTACATTGAATTTTTCTGCACTATAATTAGATTAAGGAACTCATTCTTAATGTTTCAATCCTGCCATCAAAGAAGCTACTTAATGTCTCAACTGTGGCCTCAACTTCATCTTTCTCTTGTTCTAATTATACTACTAATAAAATGGTGTAAACACAGCCAATGTGCTACTTTCTTAAAAATCAATTTTACAAGCAGTGCTTGTTTATATGTATGGTCATGTTAAGAGTTCTGTAGCCCAGCATTTATGTGATCATGCTTTCCCTGGGCATAGAGCTGTTTTTCTTACACAGTGTACAATTTAAGGAATGCTTCACTAAAAGTCCACTGTGGCTATGTCTGTTATCGGAACGACTTTCATGCCCTGTCTTCTCAAAGTTTTACTAATGCATCTTGGATCTGCTCAGTCATTCTCTGTATCTCCAATCACCTTTTCCTAGTCCCCACCTCTATCTCTTGCGAAGGTTTTTCAGCAGTTTGGTTTTGCTGGTAGTTAAGTTGATCATTTATCTGTTAGTTCTCACGGGGTTTCTTTATTTTTACCTGCAGTATGTCCTAACCATTGAGCTTTAATTTTGATATTCTGTATTTCTTAACTTCACAATCTGGTTCTTTCTCAGACAGTATTTATCCTCTCCTATTGTTGTTGCTGTTGTTATTATTATGAAGATGATGATCTTCACGTTCTATCTGACCATCTGATGCAAGCAAGCAGGCATCTCTCCAAGTGTTACATCTGTTTCTGGGTCTGCTGGCCCTCCCTTGCTTCCAGGTGTGATACAGGCTTGTAGCTGTGCCCTATCTCCATCCTTGATTACAGCAATGAGCCTGGGAAGCCTCCTGAGAACCACACTGTGAACCCAGAGCAGTTTAATTTTCTTTCTGCCAGAGACACGAAGGGTGTCAATGATCCTGAGACCAGCACACAGGTTGATTTCTTTGCTTGTGGTTCTCACACCTCATAGAACCATGAACTTGGGCCACATGAAAACATATAGCTCCGGTTTTAATTCCTTGTGGAGGATTTTGTTTGGTTTTGTCCCCAAAACTTTAGAAAAAGCAAGAGATGTGCCACCCCAGACATACCGTGAAGGATCCACATGGAACCCCGCAGGCAGTGATGGGATAAGCAAGAGACCTATGACCTATAACCACAGCCAATCGATCAACCCAGGATGAACCAGCGAAAGACACCAATGATTTTAAACACAACCTCAAGCAGAAGTACAGAGGCTCCTAAGGTCTCAACAACAAAGCAGCCTCAACACTCACCCACCATGACCCAGGGAACTGAGTAAAGAGGGGGCGGAAAGATTGTAAGAGCCATGGTGAAGGAGAATATCCAGAGACATTGGCTACCTCAGTAACAACATGCAAAGGGGGGCGGAATCGGGTTAACTCCTAGGCTGTTCACAACCCCCTACCCCATGGACTGATGCAGACTGCCCACGGAGGAGGAAATCCAACTGACCGGGGACAGGGAAGAGGAAATAGGGGAAGTGGAGACATCAACTCATTATTCCCTCATTAAGTCTATCTAATTATGGATAATAAAATGATAATAATAATAAAAAGAAAAAGCAATTATCCTTGAAACTTTGTCTTAACCCAGCATGTAGTGTGTTCTAATCTAGGAAGTTAAGTATGTTTTCTCTCCCAGAGCAAATGCAGCCTCTTGCCAATCTGAGAGGCCCAGCCTCCATCCTGCAGGCCCCTTGTGCAGCCCATCCCCGTGGGCTCAGGCAGCCTCAGCCTCCGCCCACTGTCCTGACAGAGCTCCTTTCTTGAGCTTTGGCAGTGTGGGCTTGATATCCTTGGAGCAGCTGGCATAGTTCATAAAGCATTCCTAGGTCCAGTCCATGGGTTGAGGGAGGGAAGCAGAACACATCTTCTCCAGTTCAGTTCATCTCATGGGTGGAAACTCTTCTGAGGAAACAGTTTAATTCTGCGATCATAGTAGTACCGCATCACATGCAGAAAGATTAGACACAGTAACCATCTGCATGCTTTGCTATCAGCCAAGGAAGGAAGGAAGGAAAGGAGGAATGGAGGGAAGGAGGGAGGGAGAAAGGAAGGAAGGGAGAGAAGGAGGAAGGGAGGGAGGGAAGGAGGGAGGTAGAGAGGGATCAGAGCATCTGAAAACTAGGTTCTCTAAGTTGATTTATAAGTGCGGATGTCACCTCCATCTTCACCTTTCCAGTTCATCTCCATCTAAAATAGGCTAGAGCCGTTCCTCTCCCTGCCCACCTTCCTGCATTAGAAGCTGTGCTAGAAGTGTAGGCTGGAGGTTCTATTCCGGGAATTGCCCTTAATCCCATCAGGAGACAAGCCGCACTGAAGACTGAAGTTAGGTTAGCAAGCAGTCTTTCCAACCTCCTAAAATATCACTCAAAAGTGACAAAATCTTCAAGAATCATTGACATTCATTTTGAGCAACTCCAGTCACGTCCCAGGGATGCGGGGTACTGGGATAACCTTAGGAAGTGGAAGGTTAAGTCAACAAGGCTGCCATTAGACACAGTCTTACTCCCTCCCTCTCTGGTATTGCAATCTTTCCCTGAATGGCTGGCTGCTTCTTGCTCAACCAACAACTCTAAAACTCATTTCTTGATTTTTGTCCTAAGATAATAAGGACAACAGAGACTTGATTCTGACACGTGTTTAGAGACAGAGTCACATTATAAATGACTTTGAACCAAGAAAAAAGTCATCACTCATTTATGATGCTAACTGCTATAGTTTAACGTATTTATTTCAACTTCCTCTCTTCCTTTGGTGAACTTATGTCTTTTTTCTTTAAATAAAATTGAAATTATAATGTCCAAGTATATTTCATATCTATGAGAATTTGGGGCTCTCAAACATCTCTTTATTAAAAAAAATTCACAGCAAATTTAATTATGGCCAGGTAAAATACTTGGCCATATTTTACAGAAGAAGAAACTGAGGCACAGACATTTGACAATGAGCCACTTGGCATCACAGACAGAATTGTTAGATGGCATGTAATTCATGTGTTCTTAGTGTGTAAGTCCAGAGAAACCACGTTTGCTGCTCTAGTCCAAACAAACTCACTGTGGCAACAACACACAAAATAAAAAACTGGCTACTTCTTGTATGATTCATAATCCCCTATCCCATGATCTGGTGCAGTAAATCCACTGAGGAGGCCCCACAGCAGATTGGGGACAGGGAGGAGGGAAATGGGGGTACCATTGCAAGACTTGCTCATACAATGTACCTAATTATTAACAATAAATGAGTTTTTTTTTAACCCACTGGAGTACCAGGAAGAATTATAGGCAGAAGAGAAGGTGGGTCTTGAGAAGTAGAGACTGAAGCCAGCCAGTACGTGGCTGGTCCAGAAGCAAGAACACCAGTGAATTAGTTCTAAGTAAAATGCTAACAGATCCTCCCAAACACTCAACAGCAGTAGCAGAGTAAGTATACAGCAAACATCACTCATATACACCTACAAATTCTTGCTTTCCTTTCTAGCTCATATCTTTTTGCTTTAATGCTGTTCATTATTCGGGTGATGCATTCTCACAGAAAATGTTTTCCTTTTAAGATTGCAGGAAAAAGACTTTACTCAGAACACACCCAAAACAACATGGGTCACCCATCTCCACCTCCATGTGAGTCCCACGACTAGCTGACAACTTTCTCTGACTCTCTAGTAGGCCCACAACATCTGCAGGGAGTGACAGGACTCTGAGTGAGAAGCTAGCAAAGAACCAGCACCAGACAGACAAAAATAAAAGATGTGAATAAAATCTAGGTTGTATGTGGGTCTTTATGTACAACTCTTTTAGCTTTGTTGCAAATTGAAGTATTTTTGTTTTCATAATAAATAAAATTGTTTTAAATATGCAACAGAGAGATAAAGGGAGAGAAATACTATAGGAAAATATTTATTTTACTGGGTGACAAAATGCTTCTAGATACATTTTTTTCCTTCAATCTCTCTCCCTCTTAGCTCTCCCCATTCCCTTTTTGTCTCTGTAAATTGCTTAGGGACATTTCTCAAAAGCTAACCAAACATAACTAGAAGGTGTTAAGTCAAACCCATTTCTGAGGGGACAAAACCATCTTGCCAAAGGAGCTGACTTGACTCCATTGGGTTTTGGTATATAGCAGGCTCAAGGGCAGAAAGCCTATTTTTCTGATCACTGTTGAAAATCCTTCCTTTTTAAGGGCATGAGCACTTGTGGGTTCTTACCTGAAAAGCCTAGTGCATCTGCAAATTTGATCTGGAGGTGTTGAAAAGCTTAGGGCGCCCAAGGAAGGGCTTGGTGGGTGGCGAACAAACTGTGAGCTATTTAACTCTGAGGTTGATACAGAGTTCACAATTGCATTGGCTGTTATTGAACATTCTGGCTTGTGTTCACAGAAATGGGTTCCCTAGAGAAGGGGTTCTGGCTGTTTTAATTTGCTAAGGTCATGTTGACCACCCAATCTTCAGACCCACACTCATACTTTACAGGATCAAGGAGGTGGGAACTCAACAGCTATTTTCTAAGTTTCCACCATGTGGGGCACTGTGCCAGAAACCACAGGAAAATAAAAATCTGAGCAAAACACAGACTCAAGGAGCTAAGAATCCTGACAAGGATGTGGGAGACATGAAAGTTTAAAAATTGTATATGTTGAACTGGAGAAAACCAGATGACCTTTTCTACCTCAAGATCCTGTGTATATAACATCTTAAACCCAATGTGCAGAGAGGGATGGCTTCTTCGTAGAAGAAGGTTACAAAGAGGTTACAAAGCAATGAAATTCCAAGCCTCTACTTTTTTTATTTCATAATTTTACAAATTTCCTGGATATTGTCAGTGTAATGCTCTGGTCAGATAAGACTCATCCTTTGAAGAAAAGACAGATCTGTGGGTTCATGCATTGTATCCATCTGTCTCCTAGTTCTAACTAAGGCGTTTTTTTTAACTCTCTATCTTCTGTAATGACTTAACTCTGAGAAACACACACACACACACACACATCTATTTGGGCAATTTCACTATGGGTTCTCTTAAATTTTAGCTTCGTTAACATTTGTCAAGTATAAGCCCAGGTGGAAAAATAAATAAATAAAGATGTTCCCAAACAACATGAGACTGTGTATTTAGCCAGTTATTTATCAACAGAGGCAAAGAAGGGAGAGAAATTGTACTGGCAGAGAATGAACTTAAAATGTACTTACTAGTCACTGGGATGATGACCAAGAGGGCCACATGTTTAGAAGGCTCACAGAATTCACAGCCCTTGTTACTCTATTCCCTTCCATGCTGGGAGCAGAAATTCCAAGTGGATTGGACAACTAGGAAAATTTTCCATGAAAGTGTCACAAGAAAGCTCCCCCCCCTGCAAGGCCCGGGAAGCAGGTGCCACACACCAGATGATCATTCCCAAACGAGTAGTGCCAGCAGCCTTTGGGAGCTTGTTAGAGATATGAATGGTTCGGATTCCTCTTGGGCCTCCTGGTTCACCTATGAACCAGGGCCCCAGCACTTGTGACTCGCCAGCACACTTGACCTTGAGAAGTGGTAATGCTATGTTACTGACTCTGAACCTTATAAGCATTCGATTATCTCCCTCCATTGTGGGGATGTGGTAGTTTGAATAGATGTCCCCCAATAGAATCAAAAATATATTAAATACTGTGAATTGTCTCCAGCCTTCAGACTGGAGGAGGTGTCACTTTGGCCTGGCCTCCTGGGGTCTGGCCCTAAAGTATTTCTAAATTGGATGCAAAATTTCAGGGATACATATGCAAAGACCAGCGGAGCTTAAGTCTGGCAGTCCTGCTGTTTTGGAGTTACAGTATCCTACACAGAGTTGCTTATTTTTGGCGGTGCTGGGCCTCTGTCTCTCTGATTGGACCTATGAAAGGGGGCCAGCCTTTTCCTTCATTTTTGGAACTTCCCCTGGATCTGTTATTTCAATAAATACTTTCCTCCCAAAAATTATGCCTGGTTTGGAGATTCATCCCAGCGGTGTGTGGCTGACTCCGACAGGCAGGCTGGAAATCTTGGAACCACCGCAGAGTGTATGGTTCTAGCTTGTCACACCTCGTGAGATTCTAGTCAAGTGCAGCCATGTGAGATCTCCAAGGGACATGCAGAGCCGTTTCCAGCCCATGCCAATGGCTGATGGGAAGAGGCTTCAGTTCTGCCATGTTGGTCTCTGTGTGGAACTGTTCACAAAAGGAGGCACCTATTTTCTGCCATTTTTGTCATCTAAATCAGAAGTGTTGACAAGCCCCAGAGCCCAGTATTTTAATGTCAACCTTGGGAGAAAATATTCTATGCCTGTTGGTATGCTCTGATTGCTGGACATGTGTCAAGAGGCCCAGCCCACACTTAAGAGAAAGAGCATTAAACTCCAGTTCCTGAAGAAGTATCAAAGAATATATATATACTCCCACAACTCAAAACCTTTAATGACATGTAGAATCTAGGTCACTGTCTTAATTTACAACCACCCCCTCCAAAGTGCCTTGTAGTTTCACTAATTTATGATGAAACCAAGCCTAGATCCTTCCTAGAAATATTACCATAACAATATGACTGTTATTTGCACCGTGTCCATGCATGCCCCCAAAGAGCTCAAATGACAATTGAAAGGAGGCCTGGTTTTGCCAACAGCTATTACTATGAATCTAGAAGAAAATATGCTTACATGAACACAAACACACACTAACATATATATAGTTGTCCTGATGGGGCCATTTAAATTAAAAATATTATAAACTGAAATTTTTTTCTAATACACCTAACCTACCAGGCACCACAGCTTGGCCTAAGATACCTTAAGATCCTCAAGATACTCACATTAGCCTCAGCTGAGTGGAATTATTCAACACAAAGCCCATTTGCAGTAAGAATGCTGAATAACTAAGGGACAGAGATGGGCATCTTTGTAGAAATCTTTCAGCAGGAACACATGGACCTATGTGGTGAAAGATGCTTCAGAAATTCTGTTAGTCGAGAACCCAACGATTGCATTCTCCCACAATACCACCGAAAATTTGATACGATGTTTCCAAAGGGAAATTTTGCACTATGTCAAAAGTTTTGAAGATGGATGAATAATTTCACTGTTTCCTTTATTCTGTGCATCACCCCAAGAAAGAATCACCAGTGAGCATTACTGGCTTAGTTACCTAGAGCCCACTGAAGTGTCGTTTGTCACAGTGAAATAGTGGAACGAAGTTACACACTGAACAATAAGATATCAGGTGGCTTATGGTACTTCCAGACAACAGAATCCATACAATCTTTGAATTAATTTTAATAAATCTTTAAAGACTATTCCTAATCCATGGCTTCCACAGCAGAGTTTGAAGATGTTCTAACCCAGTCTGGAGTCTGGGTCCCTTGGTCTAGTCTCCTGTCTATATCACAGTGCTTGGCACAGGTGGAGGGGCTAGTTATGAGTGAGTACATGAATAAGTGGTCATCACATATTTACTGTGACACCAGATGGGCTCTCATACCAGGGAATGAGTAATTACAGAGGCCAGGTCATATAACAACCTCTGTAAGCATAGCAATTATTTGAACTTGATTTATTTCATGTTTTAATAGCAGATAATGATTTTTTCACTACTACTGATATTCAAACAACTTGTAACTATTTGGTGTCTAAATATCAAGAAAAATATTTTATTATAAGATAAGCAGAACATTTTTTCTTTCTAAAATATTTTTATTTATGTATTTTCAGGCATAGAGAGAGAGAGAGAGAAAAAAAATGCCAGGGCCTCCAGCCACTGCAAATAAACTCCAGATGCATGGGCCACTTTGTGCATCTGGCTTTATGTGGATTCTGGGGAATCAAACCTGGGTCCTTAGTCTTTGCAGGCAAGTACCTTAACTGCTAAATCATCTCTCAAGCTCAAGCAAGAACATTTTTGATACTACCAAACAGGCACATATTTTTAAGTATCCAGAAGTCCAACACTGACTATTTTTTAAATGAAATCAAAATATTTATATAATTGGACACACCTTTTTATTCGAATGAAATTTTCCATCTTTGTTGCACCATATCATAAAAGCATGCAATCTCAAGCACAGTTCTACCTGTCCATGCCTGCTG
This sequence comes from Zapus hudsonius, assembly GCA_004024765.1. Classification (NCBI taxonomy): domain Eukaryota; kingdom Metazoa; phylum Chordata; class Mammalia; order Rodentia; family Dipodidae; genus Zapus; species Zapus hudsonius. The sequence goes on along the minus strand of PVHP010006335.1, from coordinate 42,867 downwards.
GAAATATACTCACACAGCCACTTGGAAATCAGGTTAGCACTGTGCATCCAATGGACTGAATCTTCTATTCCTGGAAACACATTCTCAACAACTCTTACTCCACAGGAGATATAGCATTGCGAATGAAGATTTCCATCACACATTCTGTTGATAATAACTTCGAATGAAAAAGTATTCTAAAGGTAACATAATCAAGTTATACTATATACTTAAAGGGGGACTTAAATAAATGGTAATTTGTTTCTGAAAAGCAATATAGTAAGAAAAAGAGTTATGCTATGCTTATAAATGATAAAAGCATCATAAGAAATAACCATGGCATAGTCATAATTGAGAACAGAACACACAGAAAATATAATACATGGTTAGCGCCTAATGGGACTACATTACACTGGATGTACAGGCTGTTTGGTGGCTTATGCGTTGTTCTCCACATTTTCTGTAAGGATGAGCGTATACAGTGTGCTGTGTGAGAATACCAACTCATGAAGCCCGAAGATCACCTCGCCACGTAAAACAGCATGAATTAAAAAGAAAAGAACCTCCTCCGTGTGAAAACTAAAGAATCTATTGTAAATTGAGAGAGAACTTAATATTTTGGTAATAAACATTTTTGCATTAAAAAAAGAACCTGTAACAATGAAAGCAAGGTTGTGCAAGTGATAATTGGCTAATAAATTTGTAAACACTACATGAAACATGACAGTTCACTTTTGCTAAGGTCCTAAGGTTTCTCTGGGCAGTAGACTTCACAAGGGTTGCAGCCTGTGAGCTACTGCCAAGTGGTGACAAGAAAATGATCTAAAATTGTACTTGCAGCCATATACCAGACAGGAATGGCTATGGCTCATAATCCTAGAACTGAAGCAGCGGGCAGATGGTTGAGGTGTGTAGATATGTTTGTTTACTCCTGGCTGGCTGAGTTCAGCAGGATGCAGGTTTCTGTATTTATCCAGTGATTTCTTGTGGATGAACACATGCGTAAGAAAATGTCAAATTCACATTATAAGGTTAATTAAAATATTAATCATATTGTAAAAAATCATAAGTTCAAAACAAGCATTATAGAAGAAAACAAATTTTAATATGAGCTAATAAAATAGCACTCCTAAAGTTAAACACACACACACACACACACACACACACACACACACACACACACACTACACTGTATCAAAACCACTAGTTATGTGAGCAGAGAATCTGCTTGGCAAGAAGTCAAAAGAAACTATGGAATAACTGAAGAGCTGAAGATCCCAACTAGTTGTGTTGTATCAGTGTGTGAGAACATTGCTTTGAAACATTGTCTGATGACTGGAACAGTTACAGACATATTTTAATAAACTTTGGTCTATCAGATAAAGATTGGATTAAATGACCCTGAGGTCATTTCTAATGCTAATAATGAGATTTAATGGCAGTAAGTTTTTTTCTTAATAATCAGGCAATTTATTTTTAGATCATTATAGGTAAGCTCAGTTCTCAAAGGGTTCACATTTAATGCAAACTCCATGCTTCTCCAATAGGAATTGGACACAGTAAAGGTAAATCAAGTCACATCATTCTGATTTGATATATTTCTACTATACACAAAAATAGTTTAAAATACTCTTTCTACCTGTTGTGTTTATCTTTCAAAAGTCTGTAGGCATAGAAAGGATCTTACATTTATACCACTGTTATGACCATACTCTGTTAAAAAGTTGAAATTACTTGTTTGTGGTTATAGAGACACTTATTTTCTTGAACTACTACGTTGGCATTTCTGTGCCAATAAAACACAGCCTCATACTTTTTATGGCCTGAGTGTTATCTGAGAACAGTGTGAAGTTTTTCTCTCATTTAAAAGTTATCTTGACTTAAGCAAACAAAACCAAAAAAGCTTCACTGGGAAACAGTTTGTCCAAGGAAAGCACTTCCTTTTTTCCTGATGGATGTTATAAAGGGAAACGACTCATTTGGCCAAGTACAGGCTTCATCACTCAAATCTGAGTTCAACAGTTCAAATTTCTTGAGGCCTCAGGGAGGAAGAAAAAGAACTTTCTGTTTTCAAAGAAAATGCTTTTACCTGAGCTTTCAAAATTGAGCTAGCCTATTCTACTGAATTCTGATCATAGACATATGTAAAGAAAAGAAAAAAAAAAAACAAGATGTTCAAATCAAAATAGTGAAATGGATTTCACATCCAATTGTTCTTTTAGATCTTCCTACTTCAAAGAGCAGTGATTGGTTCAAATCTCTGAACTCAGGTAGCATAGCATGGTAATAAGTCTATGTAAGTCAGCAGTCTATATCATCACGCACACAGATGCTGAAATGAGCGATTATTTCTCCTTCCTCCAACCTGGCAGCTGATGTTTGTCAAAACGTGTGCATCCGTCCTGCCCAGCTGTCCCTCCTTTGCCTCAGCTGACCTTCATTGCCATCAGAACCTCGTTTCCTCAGCCTGGACTGAAGACCAGTGGCTCTCAGAAAGACTTCAGGACTTCAGTTTTAGGTTGGGACTGCTGAGGCATTGTGATGGTAAAGTTTTGTTGTCAACTTGACCTTTTTAGTAATCTTGGGTGGGTCTCTGAGTTATTTAAAGGAAGGCAGTCCTCTCAGTAGGGGACAGCACATAAGAAGGCTCAGGGGAGCTAGAAGCAAACATCCCTTTCTGGGAAGGCAGTGCAAGAAGGAAATTCCAGAGACTCAGGGAGTCAAGGCCGGGAAAGGGTTGCAAGACCCACCCTAAGGTTATCTAAAGGGGAAGGAAATCTCTCCCCCAATCTCCCTCCCCACCCTGGCTCCTGCCTGTTTTGTTCGCCTGTATGTGGTGCTGGTGATGGGTTTCTTTCTGCTTGGACCTGTGAAAGGGGGCCATTCTCTTTTGCCATGATGGAGCTTCCCCTGGATCTAGAGCTTCAATAAGTCCTTTCCTCCCATAAACTATGCCTGGTTTCTCCTGGTTTCTTCATCCCAGCAGCGTGTGGCTGATTATGACAGGCATCCAGCCACACGGACTGAGTACCTACTGGTTCCTTGACTCTTGTCCTTCAGACTGAAAAAAAAATCCCATTTTTAGTACAATTCATTCTATTCTATCAGTTCTGTTCCTCCAGGGAACCCCGATTAATACACTCATCATCACCATTTTTTTCCAGAAAAAAAGTACCAGAATCATGGTCACAAGTGTGTGAATTTTATCTAACTTTTAGTATCAAAGTGAAGAAGTGAAAATCTGTCACTGACAGAATATAGCCAATGGATGATTTTTTAAAATTCAGTTGTTAAAAAAAATAAGGTATTTGTATTTCATTTGTTCATGAAACTTTCAATCCTGCATTCCAAAAATGAAGATTCTTAAAGAAAGTCTGTTTCTCTTTTCACACTTGCAGTGGAATTTAGAGGAGGCTGCTGCATGTCTGCTTTGAAAAAGAACCACTTACCCTCCAAATAATCCACTTAGTGAAGGGAGCCCTTAACTGGAACTGGGGACCCAGGATGAAATACACCCAACCAGACAGAATCTTAGCCCCCCCAAAGAGAAATGCACTATATGAGTGATTGACTTAGAGCTATTAACAACAGTATCTAGCCAACACAGAAATGTGTATCTAAGTTAACCTATACTGATCTCATTCTCCGATGGAGATTCTGTTTGTATCCTTCAGAATGCAGAGAGAGATCTATGGGTCCTCCAACCCTGCCAATGAACCGCAGACTGATAGCTAACACCTGGTCAAGAGATGAGCCACCCCAGACCTACCATGAAGGATCCAGATAAAATCCCACAGAGAGTGGTGGGATAAGCAAGTGACCCACAACCACAGCCAGTCAGTCAACACAGGATAATCCAGGCAGACACCAACATTTTCAACACAACCTAAAGCAGAAGTACAGAGACCCCCTAAGAACTCAACAAAAAAGCAGCCTTAATACTCACCCACCATGACTCAGGGAACTGAGCAGAAGAGGGGGCAGAAAGAGTGTAAGAGCCATGGTGGGGGAGAACTCCCAGAGACATTGATCCCCTCAGTAACAACATAAAAAGTGGGTGGAACCAGGTTGACCCCTAGGCTATCCATAACCCCCTACCACATGGACTGATCCAGACTGCCCACGGAGAAGGATATCCAGCCGATTGGGGATAGGGAAGAGGGAATTGGGGAAATGGGGATACCGACTCATTATTGGCCCATTCAATGTATCTAAATACAGACAAGAAAGAAAGAAAGAAAGAAAGAAAGAAAGAAAGAAAGAAAGAAAGAAAGAAAGAAAGAAAGAAGAGAAGAAAATGTTCAAGAAAATCAAACCAGCATACGAGATGCTACGCATGCTCTGTTATTAATGCTGGAAGTCATGAACATCCATCCAGAGAGCACAGTACAGTTTACAAAGGAAACCTCTCTAAGAGCCTTGGGAAAGTGATGATGGACCTGCCATGAACTAAAGTCACCACATCAGAGCAAAATCCAGAGTAAAGACACTAAACTCAATTTAAAGCCGCTTCATCTCAGGAAGTTTTGTTTGCAAGAGTGACCATGAAACTAATACAAAGACCCCCATTAGCCAACTCAAGTCCAGGACAGAAAGAGGAGGTGTCACAGATGTCATTCACTGCAGGCAAGCTCTCCCATTAATCTTTTGCTATTTGGATTTCATGTTCAATTGCAGTCTATTTGTTAACTTTGTATTGACAATTGTCATACACGAACATCATGTACTTAGATCACAATCCCCTCCCCTCCCTTCTTTATTTCCCTGTCCCACAACCTCCTTCCAAAGATGGCCTCCTTTCCCAACTACTCGCTCTTCTATTTTGATGCCATTGTTTTGACAGGTTGATGGGCTCCATACTAAGTTCATCTTGAGCAACCACTGTTGTGAGGTTATGAAAGCAATGACCACTTTGTGTCCAGAGGAAAGTGTTTCATAGCACTCCTCTTTGTCCTCTGTCTCCTACGTTCTTTCTGCCACCTCTTTTGCAGTGTCCCTTGAGTTATAGAGAGTGTGATAGAGATGTCTCATTCAGTGCTTTAGCTGTCTCATTTAGTGAGAACAATGACTTGTTCCCAGCACTCTGATAAGTTTTGAGCACCCCCCTCGTAGTCACCACCATCTGTAATATATATATATATATATATATATATATATATATATATATATATAGAGAGAGAGAGAGAGAGAGAGAGAGAGAGAGAGAAGCTTTTCTAACCAAAAGTGAGAGCATAAACATAAATATTTTGAGGGCAGTTTCATGGGCATTGTAACATATCCATTTAGCCAGGCAACAAAAGTAGTTTACAACTTAGGGCCTATGACTTTTGACTAGGTTTTAAGTACCAGGAATGGATTCCCTCCTGTGAGTGTGAGTTACCCCCATCACAGTCATACCACTATTGCACTAGTGAGTATATATACTGTCTAGCTGGTCAGTTGTGTAGCCTGCAGGGTCCACACAACTTGTTAAGATTATTGATGACTCTCCCCCCGAGGAGACTACAGAGCATTTTCCAGAACTATGACAGATACCCAGCAGGGAAAAGTCTTCTAATTCAGCTACAGCTTGATTTTTCAGTGTCTTTACAATCTAAACATGTGATATTTAAGTTCTTACCATCTACTTCTGGTGGACAACCAAGATAATTAGCATTTCCATTCTTAAATGTTTGCCATTTTTCTGTGAGGAACCTTGGAATTAAAGCTCTGTGTACTTATTAGATAGTACTAACCTAGAATAAACACCAAACATCTTAAATATGTCATTTAATAATCCCCAAAACCTTCATTCAGCATTCATTTCCAACTTGACACCATGTAAGCCACACAGACAGAATGCTGAGCTCACTGCACAGTGGGATCACTTCTCAGAGCCCAAGTCAGGTGGGAATGAACATAACCTCACAATGTTCCCAGGTACTGAGGAAAGGGAAAGGGGAGAGTAATGGAACACACTCAAGTTTCAAGTTCCAGGTCGAGAAAACATCAAAATGATTAAGCTTTAAAAAAGGAATGAGACAAGATAAACAACTACTGTTCTTCCAAAGAACAACTGATCCTCCAAAATACAATGTTTGTAGCTGGGCCAAAAATCATCATTTCTAGAAGACAACACCATCCTGAACACAACAATTCTGTATATATCTGGGCTACCATTTTGCTGGTTCTGGAGGGAATGGAACCAGGACCCATCACTTCTTGCCTGAATGTCTCTGACCTGAGAGCAAGGAGACATAAAAGAAAGAAAGAACACAGGAGATAACAGAAGATTTCACCTCAGCAGGAGCGTCTGTCAATTATAGACAGCGCCTTGTCTATATGTCTACTGCTGCCCTTGACAGTGAAGCAGGGCCTCTGTGACAGACTGTACCCCATGCTCACAAAGCCTACAATGTTATCTGCTCCTTCCCACAAAGTAAGTTTCTGAGTCTCAAGCTAAGGTGCCATTACAATTTGTTCACTAAAAAATAAAAATTGTCTGATGCATAAAAACAGTCTTAGGCTTTGGGCAAATATGGTTAAAAAGAACCCAAATCCACAGCACAGGAAGCTCACCCTCAGTTCCTCAGGAGCACATTCACCTTAGTGTCCTCACGTAGGAGTTTTGTTCACACGTGCCAGAGTTTGTCAAGCATTTTAAAATCAGTGTCCACCACGATAAGTCGATTTTACCCCCAGCATTTCCTGCACACACTTCCCTATTTATGCAAATAAATAAGCCTGTCTAATAAACTGATCTTGTTTACAACATGGGATCCACTCTCTTAACTTATTCTACTATGTACTCTATCTCTACATCACTTCTATTTCTTAAAAACAAAAACACTTGATTTTATGAGACTTTAAACCCTAGGATTCACAAACGGTTAGACTCACAGCCTATCTCCTGCCAACTCCTTACTGTGTAACTCAGGTCATGGGCTTCGGCTCCAGCTGGTATGGGGCCACTTTCCACATGCATGGTGTTTTGTTTTGTAATGGGTTTGGCTTTTAAAATATATTTAATTTATTTATGTATTTAAGAGAGAGAGGGGGAGAGAGAAAGAGAAAGAGAGAGAGAGAGAGAGAGAGAGAGAGAGAGAGAGAGAGAGAGAGAGAGAGAGAGAGAGAGAATGAACACATCAGGGCCTCTAGCCCAGAGAGGCCTTGTGCATCTGGCTTTACATGGGAACTGAACCTGGGTCCTTAGGCTTTGCAGGCAAGCGCCTTAACTGTTGAGCCCTCTCTCCAGTCCAGGCTTAATAAGTACACCGACTCCCAATATATTAACACATGAGTATTCCTATACTGTCATGAGACTGCAGAAGACACCCATGGGTGTGAGTCCACATTTTGCGTGGTAAAGCAGCGGGAGCTAAGAAGCAGCTCTGCGAGCCGTCTTCCCTAACTGGCCACTCTTTGCCACAGGGCAATCACACCTGGAAATCCCGAGAATTTCCATCACCAGCATTAGTTCTCCGTGACCTGTCCCAGACAAATATAAAACAGATCCAATTTGTTTTCTTTCCATCATTAAACCCGTGCAGGGCATTCTAACAGACCCTCTGGCTTCAGGGAAGGGAAAAAAGCCTTTTTAACAGATACTGTTGTAATCCCAAGGCCTCCTACACCAAGAAGAAAGAACACAGCTCCATTAGAAAGAAAAACAAATGGTCTTTAGTTCTTAAAGGGAAAAGAGAGAGAGAAAGCCTACATTTGCTGAAAGAAGCTACAAGAATAATTAGAGTCCATTAGAAAGTTTTTAAAAAGTAGAAAAAAACAGCCGCAAGTTTTTGTTTACTGAAAAGCTTTGTTTGTTACAAAACCATTGCCTTGCAACACCATTTTCTTCCCCTCGGCCAGAACTTTTCCAAACACAGAGACAGTGCAAACATGGCTTTGGTTAAGACAGAAAGGTGGTACAGAGAGCAGTTCTGGGAAGGAATGTCACTTTGGTTACAGTTAAGTCGGGGTCCCTTTGTTAAATACCTGAATAATGAGAATCTGCAAAGATTTATGACCGTAACAAACACATCGTTTTTGACTTTGTCATTCAACCCACGCCAGTCACTTTGATATTTCCTAGTGCAAAGAGAGATCTAATCCAAGTAAGAATGCTGAAAAAGGCAAGAGGCATTTTATTCCCATCATTTGATTGATTGCTTCCTACTTGGAATGCTCTAGAGAAAAAGCAAACTTTTTCCTGTCGGTGCTCAGATTTGTCCACTAATCTTTCACAAGCAGCGGACACCATAAAACACGAATTAGTTACAAGGACCCAAATGCTAGTTATGCAAATGGGTCCCCAACCTAAACGCATCAAAACAATGAAACATCCAAGATGAAAAACAGACATCTGAAGATGAAGAGACCCAGAATGCAACCCCATTCAGTGCTTGGATTGACCAGATCTGGGAGAAGAAAGGTATTCCTCTAACTGGTTCCATCCAAAGACTTTTCCTGTCATGTCGCAAATCCTCCAAACTAAATATTTCTTTTAGAACATGCATTGTCAGCAGCCCTGGCTTATGGGGCTAATGGCCTGGACACTTTAGTAAATTCAGGCTTGATACTAAATATGACCGGCTGGCAGGAAGTTACTTAGACAAATATTTTTAATAACAACAATAATGAAGTTGGAATAGTGCCCGGGTTAACAACAGGCTGTGTGCTCTGATTGGGGGGCACCGAAATATCTAAAGAATGAAAATATGAAGAGTGTGAAAGACAGACTTTAGCAAAGACTGTAACATATAGAAAACCACACCTAGAGGGGGTAATCCTTACAGTATGAAAGGACCTAGGTGATTCCAGCCACTTATTACAGGCCACCAACTCAACCTTGACCCAATTTTAGGAGCTCAAGCGTCCTAATTATATTGCTGCCGTTATTTGGGCTTCCAAATTTCAAATTCTTCATCTGGTTTATTTAAGACTTTTTTTTTTAATGGTTATTGCTGTTTTTGAAAGAATGTGGAAAAATCCAATTGGCCAGCTCAATGTTATTGACATGTTCAGTAGGGTGAGTACTCTGCTATGATGAGACCGGGGAGAGGGCAGAAAACAGAGCTGGCTTTCATTATTCCACGAAAGGCCAGCAAATGCAAAAGGATTTATTGAAATTTGCTTTTTCAACTGGATTTTGACATGTTCAGTTTTATTACAAAGGTCCCCAAGTAGAATCAAACAGATCCAAAGTACTCCGCTTTGGGACGCGGATGGCTGACTTTATTGGTCAGGAACTACACATGGGCAAGGCTATCAGAGAACATTCTAGAAAACCTTCAAAGTGAAGCTCTGTAGAACTAGAAGTGGGTGGGACTGAAGTTTAACGTGTCCAGTTCTATAACTTTGAGCAAGTTACCACACCTTTGTCAGCCTCTCTGTTCTTTCATGTTGGATATGGGAAAGAAGAGGATCTACTTAATTAAGTGCATGGGGCCTGTGAAAATACTATCATTTAAAACTGCTGTAGTAGATCATTTACTTTATTCAGCAGTCAGTGAGGGCTCAACATACTAAGTTACTTTACACATGAAAGGATTGATTTTATCACATACACATCATGGGATGCAAATATTTTGTACTTCCAAAGGCCCAAAGTATGTACTTACTAAAATGAGAAAAAAAGGCAAGCAAGTAGACAACGATATTAAATCACGAGATCATTTTTCTTTACACAAGCATTCACTATCCCTTCCACAAGAAATCTCTAGAACAGATTCAATAAAGATAAGCTAATTAGCTAACAGAAAGAAACACTGCTTCTCAGAGTCTAAATGAGTGGGCAGGGGTTGCTTTGTTTGGCTTAAGTGAAAATATAATGTGGATATGACTATTTTTACAGTTGTTATAAATATCAAAGGGAAATGTTTTGAGAGAGATTTTCATTACTGTGTTAAATGAGAAGCCCAGATACACAACTGTGTGGTTAAAAACAGAAGCACAGAACAACAGAAGGCTATGTAGACGGGCTTTGAGTCAGCTATGGCTAGCAGTGGGGTCGTTGAGGCTCCAGCAGGGTAAGGCACTCGCAGAGATGGGGTGCCTACCTCCATCTTCTCCCCCATGCTGGGTGTTTAATGCAGCTGCAGCAGCATCTATGGCTGGGTGGGGAGAGGCCCTATTAGTGCGTAGAACATACAAGCTGCTCTGAAACGGCCAGGGAATATTGTCACCACGGCCATCAGGAGCATCCATAGTGATGGTCTCCTCTCTGCACCCCATAACCAATTGCTGACGCCTGCCTGTCCTAGGCTTGTGGTTTAAAGGGGAAAAGGGCAGATGTACAAATCTCATATGCTGCTGACCCTACTCAGCTTTCTCTCCTCAATGTCATTTACATGATGAGGTTTCTTTCTGAACCAAGAGGGTTCTGCTAGAGGTGAGGACCTTCCATACCATCATCACATTGTACTTACCACCCATCAAAAAGAGAAAACACAATTCTAGAGAGGAGGAGGAGAAGCCAGGAAGCAATGTAATTCTGCAAGAAGCCAAGGGATGGATCAGCACGTCTGGAAGCAACAGGTGTTGCAGGGAAGGGAAGCTTCCAGGCCTATATGGGCCCCCAAAAGCAAGAAGCATAGAGAACAAGAAACAGTCACACACACTATTCTGTCTTCCCTGATGCTCTTGGGCTCTTCTGGCCTCCTTTGCTGTTCATTTTAGACATCATCTTAGATGTTACTTTAGATATTAAAATTACAAAAAATACGACCAAAAAAAAAAAAAAACCCCTTTCATATACCACTCACCTAGGTTTCCCTTGGGTTATCATCTTATATGATCCTGGTTCAATGCAATGATCAAACCACGAAATCTGCCTTGGTAAACGGACTAGGTGGTGGTGGTGCACACCTGTAACCCAGCACCTGGGAGGATGAAGCAGGAGGATTTTACATGCAAGGCCAGCCTAGGTTACATAGTGAGATCCTTTCTAAACAAACAAAAACACCTTCCCATTCATCCATAATTCATTCAAGAAGCCCAGTGGGTGCCTGATATTACGTAGCACTAAACCATTTATGCATACGCATACATTCAATAAAATGGTTTTGCCTGGCATAAATTTCTTTCCTTCTTCACAGTTCCACAGAGAGATTTGTTCTTAGCATGGATCCCAGCAATCTCAGCGCACATTTCTTTCCTTTATTAAGTTGAAAATTTTGGCCTTTAAACTTAAAGGGAGTACTTCATGCCTTTTCCTGATTATCAACAAGAGCACTCTTATGTTTGGGGGTGTTATTAGGAAAAATAAGGGTTCCTTGAACAAGCAGTGACAATATCAGGAGAGTGGGCCTGAGGCCAGATGGCTGCTGAGGGGGGCGAGGGAAGTCGTGTACACAGTGTGGATACACTGGACACAGACACAAGCCGCAGTCTATGAGGGAACAGCATGAGGCTTCATTCTGCTATGCACACAGGTATGTGATTAAAAACTTATGAATTGTTAAGTTGGAATTTTCCACTTAATATTTTCAGACTGTGGTGGACCACGGGTCACTGAAACCTCAGAAGATGAAGTCTCAGATAAAGAGGGATTGCTGTATAATGTTCTTAACTTGACTGCAAACACTCGCACTTTCTCAGTTTTTCCACAAACATCTTTTATTTCTGTTCCAGGCTCAAACTGAGTCCCCCTGTATTCATTTACTTATTAGTCATCAATGGCCATGGTTAGTCTAATTAGGTTTGAACTGCTTGGGCACATTGTAGCATGTCTCTCAGTTTGGGTTATCTTAGGGTTCTCGTGGTTATGGACATGTGAGACTACCTCGGATGAAATGTCATGTTCGCTTCAGTATATCAAGGCAACCAACAAATTGACCTTGTCCACTTGCTTACTTGCTTAAAGTCGTGTGTGCCATGGTGATGTTCCGATCCCCCCCTTTTCCCTCTGCCTTTGTATAATCCTGACCCTCACCCTGGCCCAAACCAGCTCTACCCAGGCCCTGATCCACAGGCACAGACTTGAAGTCTCCACACTGTCCCATGAAGGTCCACACGAGGTGGCCAGGCTTCTGTACAGAGCACCAGGCACTTGAAGGGTTAAGCCGGCTTCTGTGTGCTGCCTGTTCTGTTGAGAATCACAGGACCCTCCTCTCCAGCCTGTGCCACACAGGGGAGGGAATGAGCCTGCATTAGTGGGGTTGGAATAAAATCATCTGGAAGAGTTTTCATCTGAAGCCAGCTTTCAGAAACAGAGGCAAAACACACTAACAAAAGTAATCTGAGGCATATGGCATTCCTTTCAATCCTACACACTTCTAATATAAATCCTCTAATCATCTGTATCTTGCTTTTCAGGTTTATTGTCAAGTCTCTTTTATTTCCCTCCAAAGAATAAACTGTCTGCTTTAAAGAAATGACCTACCAGGACAAAGTGCAACTCAGCGAGCCTAAGCAGATCATGCTTGCTGTAAATGCCTCGGCATAGTTTATTTTATTCTTTGTCATCTTCTTCTTCCTCTTTTATTATGATTTTTTTTTTCAATGATACTAGTGATAGACCTTGATCATGAAGTTTTTTAAGTCCCCAGAGTTGGGGGTGGGGTGGGGTTTTCCCCTAACTGCTCTTCCTACCACTAGGTGGCGATACACATCACATTCAAATTAAGCCCCTGGAATACCATTTCTAACCTTGGAAGGACTTGTCTGGCATGCCTAACGGCATTGTTAATGAATAAATATCCTCCTTCCCTCTTGTACATCTGCTGTCATGAAACAAATTCGATACATCACTCAGGTGGGAAGTGTTCAGGTTCATGAGAAATGCAAATATTCAATAATTAGGAGAGAATCTAAATTTTCACTTCACATAGGTTTACTGATTAACTGTATATTCCCCACAGAGATTTTGTTTTTCGAGGTAGGGTCTCTCTCTAGGCCAGGCTGACCTGGAATTCACTATGTAGCCCAGGCTGGCCTTGAATTCACGGTGATCCTCCTACCTCTGCCTCCCGAGTGCTGGGATTAAAGGCATGAGCCACCACACCCAGCGATTTTTGTTTGTTTGTTTTAACTGAGTCAAATTAGACAAATTTTTGCTAAGACAGTCTTGTCAAGGCAGCAACTCGGGAAGAAATATCATTTTGGTGCCATTTTCTCTAGGATCATATCAGTGACATACATCTCATAAAAACTTTACTTTTACAATCAGAGTCTGTCACCTAAGCAGAAGTTTCCCAACAGACCAAGAAGTGATGTTCCTGTTTGTCTGTTTTTTGTTTGTTGGATGAGATAGCTCTATTTTACTTATTTACTTAGCCCAGGTTGGCTGCAAACATGTGGTCCTCCTGCCTCAGCCTCTCTGTCTAGTGCTGAGATTATAGGTATGGGACAACAGACCTGGCAAAAGGAATGCTTTTCATTAGCCAAGTTGATGGAGGAAGATGTCCTCTTCAGGGAAAAAGACATAAATTATATCAACCTCCTGATGGATCCTGCAACTGGATTGGTGGCTGTTGAAATTTGCAGTTGCTGAAAGGCCTTCTGTGATTGTTTATATCAAGGACATTTGTTTGCTTTGTGTCCAACCCTCTTCTTTTCGTGATGTGAACATCTGGTCTATGTAAGGTTAACCCCTGTTGTCATTAATTGCCCGGGGCTTATTTAATTCCCATGACCCCTCTAAAATACAGACTTCGCACTTCTTCTTCCCTGGCCAATCAACCGATTTATTTATATGAGACAAACATTTTGGCCACAGTGTTTTCTTTTTCTGGGAGGGCAGGAGATCACAATGCCATTGTGGGTTTCCACAGAGAAGGTCCGAATTTTCACACAGACTACGTCAGCACATTATGACCTTCTCATGAGAAGGGAGTATGTACACAAGGTATTTCAACTCCAGGACTCACCACAAACGTTGCCATTTGATGCCTGTCCCATATCCCACATGCCTGAGAGGCCCCCCACCCATATATAAGTCTCACCCCTTCTCCAAGGACTGGGGACCTGCTCCTGCACACGTATGTACATACATGCATAGATATGCACACTCATGCACTCAACAGGAAGTTAGCTAATTTATTTATATTGCTGGACCATCTGTAGGGGACAAGTCCAGAGTTCAAACACTCAGCAAACCAAATGACAGCATTTTGGCCTCTCAACCTCTACCACTGGGCAGTGTTGAGTCATAATTCCTGGGATTTACATGCAAAGAGGAAATAACTCCTTCTTCTTCCCTTCCTCCCTCTCTCCGCAGACACCATCTCAGGACTTGGGTCCAAAGCAACTTCTTCCCAGTCTGCTGCAACTCCTCCCTCCTTCCCAACATTCTTTGCTTGCTCTGGGGCCAGAGCCTCTGGACTTCAGTCCAGATGACCTTGCATGGGTGGCCAGGCTCTGTAGCCCCATTGGCTCAAATTTCAGTTCCAATTTTTCCTGCAGAAGGGGCTCCCTGGGAGGGAGGGTGGGGAGTGGCTCCTGGAAGGTACTCCCTACTCTGCAGCTGTTTCCAGCTGCCACGAATGAATGCCGCGTCCCCCTAGGATCCAAAAGCCTCTGTTCAAACCGCCTCTTCGATGGCCTTGAGAAACAAGGCCATGGCCATGTGGGGTCATAAAATTTCAAATTTTAATAAAGTCAGGAGAGCACTAACTCTAAAACTCCAAGTTGAGTAACCTCTGATCTTTTTGTATCTATAAAGTGATATTCTTCTCTGCTGAAATGGGCCAGACTTACCAAAGAAAAGGAATTAGAAAGAAGGGCAGACATACAAAGGTAGCAAAGACTGAAAATGGCCGTTTCCTGTCTTGTGCCCAAATAAGAGACTGATGTTCTAGAGAAACCACCTAAAAGCATATTTACTTAGGTGGATAGACGGACAGACAGACACGTTAGTAGAGTTTCCTTCTGTATCTGTAGGTTTTGCACTTCAACCACTGTAGATTAAAAAAATGTTTAGAAAAAGTACATCTGCAATAAACATCAATGGACTTCTTTCCTTATTATTCCCTAGGCAACAGAGCGTAACGATGACTTCCACAGCATTTACATTGTATTGTGTGTTGTTAGTAATCTAAACATGATTTAAAGTACACAGGAGGATGTGTTAGGGTATATGAAAATACCAGAACTTTTTATAGGAGAGAAATGAGCTGTTTGGTATCTATGGAGGAATGAGACCAATCCCCCACAGAGGCCAAGGAATGACTGTAGACCCATGGATCTGTGTATGTGTATATGTGCCCGTGAATGCAAATGGATGCTTTGGTCTTTGTACAAAACTACAGCATTCCTTTTAGTTACTGCAGGTGGAATAAACAAGTAGAGCTGGGGGAGGGGCTTCTAATTCAATTCCAGGCTCACCTGCTCTTGAGCTACAGTAGCAGATCTTGACTTGACTTCCGGTGAAGATCTTGACATTTTGAAGCTTAATCCAACGCTTTTCCACTCTTCGTTATGAACTCACCACACTCACCATGGAGAGAGCCTATTCATTGCAAAGGATTGCTTTCCCATGACGTGCAGGCCGCAGACATTTGTTGTACTGATATCATGTCTTCTAAATTAAGTAATGTGGAATGTTTTCTAAACCCCAAAAGGGTGGAGTCTCCAACCCAGAAACTCCCCTGAAGTATCCTGTGAACAAACCTCCACATGACGGAACCTTGCCAGGTGATTTGTTAAGGACATTAAAACACTAAAATAAATATGCACAATGTGTGTCCTGTTTTGGGAGTTTGAATCGCAAATTCATTCTCTGTGTTGAATATACTGGATTCAGAAGAGGGATTTCTTGCTCTACTCTGGTGGGTCCATCGATGAGACGTCTCATTTTCTTCTCGGTGAGAAAAATGAACAGAAACACCTAAGCAACAGACGTTTCTAAACTCAAACTCTCCAAGAGATTTCTTCAAATTTCCTAAGAGCAACAGATTTGTCCCTTGGTGAGGACAGTAGGGGGCACTGTCACAGCAAACTGTTAGGACAACCTCATGGAACAAGGGGGAAAAAATTAAAAAAAAAAAACAACAAAAAAAAAAAACATGGCTACACATTTCTGGATTCTCCCATGTCAGTAAGCATCTAAAAATATTATACAGATTTTTTTCTCATCCATAATTCACTTCAGGGTTCAAATTCTGTTTTTTTTTTTTTTTCTGCTTATATGTGTGTGGTCTTAAATGTGTGGTGGTAGAAATAGCATATTGCAAATTTGAGGCAACCTATGAAGATCTAAGCAGATCCCTTATTTGGAATATTAGCTAAATGTAAGGAGCTAAAATGCACACATGCTGTATGAGATTTTTTTTTTTTTTAGAGAGAGTTATATCTTCAGTCTTTCTCACAAACATCAAACTCCAAGTTCAGAGGCAAGATCAAAGAGTACTAGGGGGAAAGTTCATTAAGTAATCCCATAAACCAGGTTCCATAGGTTGGAGTTTTTTTAAATAAGAGTTTCTATTTAATTGAGTTAAGTTTAAATTTATGCATTCAATAAAAATCCGTAGCAAATGGTAAAACAAAGACATTGCTCTAACACTTGGAAAATTAAATTCACCAAACCATGAAGTCTACTGTGCAGTTATTTTTGTAACCACTATAAATTGCTTTCTAGAACCCTCTGCCGGAGTAAACAATCCAAGGAGAGGTTTACTTTATAGCATGCGTCCAGTTTCCAAAGCAGAAAGCGGCCTTGGAGTTTATGACTTTTTCTTTACTCTCCTTCCTGTATCGTTTTAATAGTGGTGTTTCTTGTTACCTTGAAATCTTCCCACTTACACATGATTTCAGAAAGCGCCACAGAAAATAAGATGCAGGTCTGGAGATCTTTGTGCCCTCAAATATTTGTTGCTGGAATAAGAAGAAACAATCCTACTTTGTGGAAATAACGTTTATATGGCAAAACAAAAATAAAGCATTTTAGTAGTAAATATTTCACCATATTTAATAGCACCTCAGAGCCCAACATTAGCCTAGATGGTTCAGATGTTCTGCCTGAAATGTCCCTTCGAGCCACATTCAATGCAGGCTGCTATAGATAAGAGTTGTGGGGTCTTTAATCACGTCTTTCTTGTGTCCTTGATGAAAAAAACAGAGCTGCCTTTGTGCTAAAAAGAAGGACCTGTTGTTTTCCGATTCAACAGGTCATTTATAAGAACTTCCCAGAGGATATAGCTTAAATGACAGAAACACAAGGGGAGATTTTAAGTGGCTGATGATTTCAAATGATATATGTCCTGTATCAGGGGAAGGTTGTTTGTTTTTCTTTCCAACAAATGGAAAGTTACTGTTTCAGAAGTGTTTAATGCTTGGGTTTGATTTTTGAGAACCGAATCTTTTCTCATGAGTTGAATTCCTATAAACTCAGCTCCTGAAACCAATCTGAGGGTGTGCTTGACCCCACAAGTAAATAAACTTGTCAAAGTATGTCCATTTCTGTTTTATGAATGGTTCATTTAGTAGGCCGAGCCATATATCGAAATTGTGTTGTAACGTTTCTAATATTGTTTCAGTTACAATAATGAGAATGAATCATGAGAATATTTTATGAACAAGCTGTACCTTATAAAATGGAAAATTCTAGCCACGTGAATTTTTCTTGAACTTGGAGGAGAGAAAAAAAGTCAATATTTTATAGCAAACTAAATCCAGGCAATGGTAGAATTATTAGATTTTGGCTGATTTTGTTATTAAAGTCGATCTGAATTTGAAATAGGCAAATTTAAGCTTTACATGCTAAATGAGACTTCCTCACTTCACAGGGCTTTCTATGATGGATTCTTTTTACTTTTTTTTCCCCCTAACTATATTAGCTACCCTACTGGTAAAGCTGACTGTCCAAAGAGCTTTAGAAAAGTTTCTGTCAGCCCAAAGACAAAAGTTATTTTCCCTGTAAATATCAAAATTACCTGAACAACCCATTCCTTGCCCCAAACAAAAGTCATTACCAAGGAAGTGTTCTGTAAAGCTCAGTGAAGTGTTGCTGGCACTTGCTGGAGACGTAGATTATCCAAACTACTAGACTCTCTGGCACTTGACACTTTTACTAAGTCTCTAAATTACTTACCACCTTGGACAACTGTCTGGCAAAGGGTCAAGGTAAATAAATACCTGTGCAAAGGCCGTGTTAACCACAGGGTATTGCCCACAAGATAAAGACGAAACAGAAACTAACAGGCTTCCTTGAGAGACACCCTAGGAAGGAGGAACAGACTTCTGACTTGGGAGAGACCTTTTTGGAGGGCTCCCCTTCCCTCTCCAACCCACTTTTCTTTTTTCTAAACCCTGGGACACTTTTAATGACCAGAAAGTAGGGGTGTGACTAGGTGTTTGAAGGGGGAAAATCTCTAGCACTAAAATCAAGGGGGGGAAAAAACCCTCCCACCCCTCCATCCCTTAACATGCTCCTCCCCCAAGGGAGAAGACTCCATTGGGGGGACGACTTCTCAGATTTAGAGTCATCTTCTGATGACCCATGTCCTTCTGCAGAAAAGATGGGAGAAGGGAGGAACGTATGCTGGGGTTCACCAAAGACTCTCCCAGGTCTCCAGAGCCCCGGCCCTGACTGTCCCAGCCTGCCACCCCCGCGAGCACTCACCGGTACCATTCGAGGCCCTTGTGGTAGCTGCGGTCGAAGAAGTGGGGCTCGGCGCCCACGGCGCGCACGTCGGGGTGCACCCGCAGGAACTCCAGCAGCGCCCGCGTGCCGCCCTTCTTCACGCCGATGATGATGGCCTGCGGCAGCTGCTTGCTGCCTTCGTCCAAGAGCAGAGCCAGGGTCCCCGGCGGGGCCTGGGCCACGCAGCTTCCAGCCCCGGAGCCGCCGCCGCCGGGACCCACGGCCAGCCCGGGTGTCCCCAGGTCCCCGTCGCCGAGGTCCCGCGGCCCGAGCGCTTGACGCCGCCGCCGCCGCTGTCGCACTTGCCGGAGGCGCTGCCGGTGCGCGGCCGCGGGCCACGTCGCCAGGACCCCGCGGCCCGGGGTCCCCGGCGCCTCGCCGCCCCCCGACAGCCCCACGACGGGCTCCGACAGCGTCCGGCCGCGCTCGGCCAGGCAGTAGAAGACGTAAAGGGACGTCAGCAGCGAGCAGAGCATCAGCAAGAACTTGCGGAAGATGCTGCGGGACAGCGGCTCGACCGAGGTGGCGTGCGCTCCGGCCGGGCCCGGAGGGGCCATCCTAGCCCGAGGCGACTTCGGGAGGCGCGCGGGCCATGCTAGGTCGGGGTGTCGCCAGATGCCCCCACATCCCCGCTGCGGGCCGGAGCGCAGGACCGAGGGCGCATCGCAGGAGCGCACGGCGCGCCCAAGCGCGATCTGGGGAGACGGAGGCCGAACTCCTGCGGGGAACCGAGCCCTGGAGCCCTGGAGCCTGGGAGCCTGGGAGCCCTGGAGTCCTGCTGGAGCTCTGGAGCCCCGGGGCGAGTGACTGGGGCGGGAAGGGGCTGCGGGATGTGCTTAAGAAACCATCGTCTTAGGTTTTAGATATGCCCAAGTCCAAGTCTAGCCAGGGCGCAGCTCGGCTTCCGAGTCCCGAGAGTCTCTGGAAAGGGGGTCTAGGCGGTGGAGGCCAAGGTGCGCCTCAGCCCCGTCCCTCACACTGTTCAGAGTCCGCGCATCCCAGGCTCAGTCCCCCAGAGACACCGCCCGGACTCCCAGCAGACGCTGGGGACCGACAGTGTCCCAGCTCCTCCTCCTCGGGTCTCCCGTCCGCTTTGGCTCTGGATCCCGGCTCAGATCCTCGCAGCCGGGCTCAAGCTCCCCCCCCCCCAGTCCCTCTGTCCCAGCGGGACCCAGAGCCTTCGGCCAGAGGGGATGCGCTCCAGGACGGAGGCTTCCAATGGCTCTGGGTCCCCACCTGAAAGCAGCGTGGCGGGACCTGTCAGCAGCTGCTGCCACCGGTTCCCAGACTCTCCCCGCCGCCACCCGGGCGGCAGCCGCCACACGTGGGACGCGGAGGACCGCAAACTTGGAGGTGACGTCACGGCCCGGGGCCCGGGGGCCCTGGAGAGGGCGGGAACCAGGCCACGCCCCCCAGAATGGAGGCTCCTACTAGTTCCACTGACTGCTAAGATCTGCCGTCACCCTAGGGGGTGGGGGTCTGACTTCCACCCTGGCTGCTGGACTCTGGAATCTGGGGCTCCCAAAGCTCCCCAATTTATCCCTTCGCAGCCCTGTTGCCTTCCAGATTCCCAGCTCTCTTGTCCCTGCTTCCAGGTCCTCATCCCAAGCTGGCCCACCCAGTGCGTAGCCAGGAACCTTGCTTTCTTCTTGGATCCTTTGGAAGTTTGTTTGCCAGTGGTTCTTGGTAAAGCGCTGCACACCAGGCCCACCCTCCTGGTCTGGGAAGAGACAAATCTCAGCAGTCCTGACTTCTGCCTCCCAAGGGTTCACCTAGGCCAGGAAGGAAGCTTCTCTCCTCTTTGGTTTTCATTTGGGCTTATTTTAAATGATCAAGTGTCCTCAGGACCTCGAAAAGAACAAGTCCTTGGGAAATAAGCCAATAAATAAATCGAAGGCAGAAATTGAAATTCAAAAGAAAGTCCACCTCCAAATTCCAAGTACATATGCATAGCATAGATTTTGATGAGGAGTATTTAATGCTTATGCATTGATATTTTGTGTGTGTGTGTGTGTGTGTGTGTGTGTGTGTGTCCCAATGGGCACTCCAAGGGAATACACAACCTTTCATAACAAGTTTCCTCTTTCTCTTGACTCCCTGACCCTGTATCCTCTGTCCGTGCTCCCCAGAGCAGGTCAGGAAGGGTGAGATCTGCGGAGGAGGCCCAGTGAACTTGGGTTATCCGATAAACATTTACCAACATTTTTTTCCTCATCTCAACAATGATAGGCTCCATGTTCACTTGTGGTTCGAACGTGGAGAGATATTGCGCCTCTGCTCTTTTCTATGACAAGCATATGGGTATTGAAGATGCTGTCCTCAAGCTCTTGGACTTCTAACATCTAGAACCATGAGCCAAATAAATTTCTATCGTTTATATTCACCCACCTGTGGAGTTCTATTACAGGGGCAGATCAACCAGGAAGATGGACACTGTGGTGCTTAGTTTCTGTTGAGCACTTGATTGAATCGGAATCCACGAAGAGACATGTTTCTTATTTGTGTATGAGCCTCTCTGTGAGTGAAGGAAAAATTTTCCAGAAAAAATTAACTAAGGGAAAAGCATCCCTTCAGGAAGGGTAGCCTTTCTGGCAGCAGCCCAGATACAAAAAGGTCCCACAGGAGAAAGCAGTGCAATTGCCCACTGCTGGTGAACGAGGCCATCCTCCATGGGGCTGCCATCACAGGCTGGCACTGGAACCCGGCTTCTTTAGCCTTCCAGACCTGGGCTGCAGACCAGCTGCTCTCCAGGAATTCTCCAGCCTCATGGACCAGCTTGTGGGAGACAAAGGCTGGGAATAGTGCCCTGCTCCTGGGCTAGTCCTGAAGCAGATTCCATCCTTACCTCCGGAAGAGAGACAAAAGAAAAGTTGCATAGAGGAACAGCACATCTTGGTGTTTGGGCACAGAGGAGCCAGGGAGAGAAGTGTGTGTGTGTGTGTGTGTGTGTGTGTGTGTGTGTGTGTGTGTGTGTGTGTGTGTGTGTGTGTGTGTGTGTTACAGAGAGAGGAGAGACACTGATGATAGGTGACAGATCGATAGGAGATAGATGATTTATAGGTAGATATATAAATAGCTTATTGATGAATGATAGATAGATAATTGATAGGTGAAGATGATAGATGCATGCTTGATAGGTGATAGATGATTGATAGGTGATAGATGATTGATAGGTGATAGATTACTAATAGGTATGTATATAGATATATTATTGATAGGTGATGGATAGATGATTGACAAGTGATAGATAGAGTTCTGCCTAAAAGAATTTAGTGCTCACTTGAGACTTCTTACTTCCCCTTCCCCAGTAGACCAGCACCCCCAAAAGACTTTCTGAGTCTCCACTGCCCCATTTCTTTCCCCCATCCTTGTCCTCACCATAATCTAGAGCCAGGGATCTCTTCTGGCCAAACCAACAGGAAAGCCAGATAAATAAGGAGGCCACTGTTCTTATATCCCAGTCAGCTTATATTTTGCAAGGGACAAAATAGATCTGGAAAAGCAAAGAGTACGTCCCACATGTAGGAAATGGGTTTTAGGAACTTATAAGCTTAATGAGACCTGTACACATGTTTTCCAGAGTATAACTTTATTATATTCAACAAATTACAATGCGTGCCTCCACATCAAGCTCCTGGATGAGCCCTCTTCCTTCCTGTCTCAAAGCGTATGATGTTTCTACCCAGAACACACTCCTCCCCTGCTTGTCCTACACATACCTACTCCAAACTAATCTTCAAGGACTCCTTACCTGCCCATCTCCTGCCCTGAGTTTGATGAAAGCTCCAGGCACACATTCTCCAAGAGGGCCTGTAATGATATAGATGTGAGGCAATGTTTGTGTCTTCCCTGAGACTGCAAGCGCACCGAGAATCCATAACCATTGCTCACCAGCACACTTGGAAGACTGAACATCTTACCTGACGCAAGGAGACTGATTCCCTCTAGAGATGTGTTGAATGAGCCAAGGGGTCAAGAGCAGAGCTCAGGGGGGCATGATTCCATGGGAGAAAGGCTAACAGGTACGAGAGGCCATGTAAACAGCTTGTTCTTTAGTGGGCTTGAAATATGTGATTGATCAGGGGAAGGTACTGAAGAGAGGCACACGAGACAAGGAGAGTAGAAAGCAGGAGTGAAATCTTGTGGCACTGTGCAGTTGTTCTGAGAGTCTGCACTTCCATGGGGTGTCTGTGTGCCTTGGTTTTTGTAGAGAGGGCTCTCTAACACCAAGTCCAGGCAAGAGAGAGGATTCGAGCTGAGTAATCCATCCCCATTTACAGAGAGCAAGCTGACAGTTATTTGCTGGAACTGAGGAGGGAGAATTGGAAGGGTGGTAGATTTTAAAATGAATCTTGGTGCATTGGGTAGACACTAAGTTTTAGCCACAGCAATGAGCACGAATGTGTCATACCAAGAGATGCATTGATAAGTATTCTTGGAACAACTAACCATAACCAAACCTTCATGTTTTTCTCATTTTAACTCTAAGAAAATATTTTCAACCAAATCTTCATGTTTTTCTCATTTTAACTCTAAGAAAGTATTTTTTAAATTATTCATTAACATAAAGAAGTTTCCTGGAAGGAGAAGTAAGATTTCGTTAGCCTTCTGCATTATGCTATAGCCTAGTTTATGCCCCATTCCTAAGCCTGAAGCCACGGATGAAAAGCCACGTTTCCTTTTTCGCTTGGCATTCTCACCCAACATTTCTGCTTCTTTAACTTCTCTTTTAAAAGCTTATACCAGGATATAACCTCTTTGAAGACTAAAAGGAGAGACCGTGGTCAAGAAATGACTGAAAAGCCACATACAATTACAACAGCTCACCAGCATTATAAGAAGGATGGGGAATCCAAGCTTCAGGACACAGTTAGGGTGTGCAGATCTTGTCCACTTTCTTTCTCATTCATTCATTCATTCATTCACTCACCTGTTGCTATAATTGAATACCTGAGTTTGGGTAATTTATAAAGAAAAGAGGAAGTAGATTTCTTATAGTCCTGGAGGTTTGGAGGCTAATGAGCCATCTAGTCTAGGGAAGGTCTTCTTGGTAAGTCCAAACCCTGGAAAGGACAAGACATCATGTGGTGAGGGGCTCATAAGAGACCGCAAACTGTATTCATAACAGACCCACTCTGGTGATAACCAACCCATTCCCTTGATTACATTTATCCAGGCAGAGACCTTATGACCTTGTCACCAATCGAAAGTTTCACTTGGAGACTGGAGAGATTGCTCAGTGGTTAAGCCACTTGCCTGCAAGCCTAAGGACTCAGGCTCGATTCCCCAGTACCCATGTAAAGCCAGATACACAAGGTGGCACATGTGTCTGGAGTCTATTTATAGTGACTAGAGGCCCTGGCATGCCCATTCTCTCCTCTCTTCCCCCTTTCTCTCTCTCATAAATAAATAGATGAATAATATTTTTTAAAGTTTCACTGGAAGTAAGAGCATATAGCCTTTTCTCCAATATATGAATTCCAGGGACAAACTTCAAACTACAACTGAACTCTGCAGATTTTCAAATGATGATGTTATTATGTCAGGACAGTAACATGTTTTGAAGAGCTGCACTTCAATCTAGTTGGGTCTAGTGGGGTCTGTCAGACTCACATGGGTCCCAGCATTCTCTTGGATGACATGTGTGAGATCAGGGAAGAAGTGTTTTCCACTAAGTATGTTGAGAGGCAGTTTGGAGGTAAAAAGCCACTAGCGAACTTCCAATTTCTCTCTTTCCTTCTTCTAATACCACGTTTTTTTGCCTGGGCAAATGCTTCTTCCTATACTCATGCCACAAATTCCTAATAAAGCTGGCCTGACCCTGTGGCTTTCAGTGTGAGAAAAGTCCATTTCCCGGTTCAGGGGATTAGGTGTAGAAAATGCAAATATGTTAAGCCACAGTCAATTCAGGACTTTGTTGAAATTACAGCAAAGATGTGTTCTTTCTCCAGGTTTGCAAGACTGGCAGGATGTAACCTGAGCTTCTGAGGTATCAAGCACAGAAAAACCATGGTGATCCAGGGAGAGTGATCCCAGGAAGAGGGCTGGGGCCCCAGATTCACCGTTGCCTGGGAGAAGAGACATTCTGTTGTTGATGATGTCATTGTTTTTCAATATTCACTAGGTTGTTAGAGCATCACATCTCTCTTGATTACATCAGATGTCCCCATGAGGGTCATACTGGTAACCCCAACCTGGACTGCTTATGTTCACCAGCCAAGGCCCACCACCTGCTCTCACCTGTCTGATGGGACCTGCTCTCCTGCCCCCAGCATTCTAGCCTGACTCTAGAGAGCCCGGCACAAATGCAAGTAGCAATTTTGATACCACACATACTGATTATTTATCCTGTGAGGGTTTTAACACATTACCAAGTCCATATGATAGAATAGTCTTTGCTTTTGAAATCCATTTGATTATCCTTATGCAACAAACGCACCTGTCACTTTGGATTAGATGTGTATATCAGCCCAGTCATTTTTAGAAAAGCTTTATTATTCATGAATGGAAAATGTTTCAGTCCTGATAGTATTAGCTAATTGGAAGTCTGATTCAGCCTTTCTTGAGATAAAGCTACTTGGTCTCAAAATGTCAGATGTATTTATAAGCAAACCAACCAACAAACAAAAAATAACCAGTGACAAAAATCAGGGTCTAGCACCTTCAGACCTCAAACTCATGTGCCTGATCTCTTATCCTCAGAACTATCAATAGAGAATGTTTAACAACGACTTTGAGGGCCAAGGAGGTGGCTCGGTGGGTAAAATCATTCCCTGCAGGATCATGAGAACCCACCGAAAGCCCGATGCAGAGTCACACACCTGTAATCTCAGCATTCCTAGAGTGATATGGGACAGGGCGGGGGGCAGAGGCAGGAGAATCCCCAGAAGCCCTAGGGCAGCTAACCTGGCGTACAAGAGACCCTGCCTTAAACAAAGTGGAAAGTGAGGACCAGTCCATTCTCCCTCTCCTCTCTCTGTCACTCTCCTCTCTTCTCTCACTCCCCTCTCTCTTTCCCTCTCCTTTCTCTCACTCTCCTCCCTCTTCTCTCTCTCACTCTCTCCTCTCTCTCATTCTCTCTCTCTGTTTGTCTCTTCTCTCTCACACACACACTTTGAGAACTGTGTATGGGATGGATTGGAAAGCTTAGACTGCCCTCTTAGAAGCTTAGAAAATGTCAATCATGACGTCAAACAGTCTCAAGACAATGTTAGCAGAAGGCATAACCAGAAAGAGAAGGTTTAAACTATCTTATAAAGAAATGCATGTAATGTGTTGTGAGTAGGTAGATGCAGTGGATAAAAGGAAAGCACAGGCCAACAGCCACTCCCAGGACTGAGCCTTGTGCAGTTAGCCTGCCATCTCCGTCTCTGTTTTTGGCATCTCTGCAGTCTGTCCTGTTCTAAGGTGACTTAGAGATGTGCTGATAGAACTGGCCAGGTGGATCACATGGGCAGCAGACAAATAGCCATGTCCAGATGATGTCTGAGCCAAGTCATAGCATGGCTTATGAGTTACTTCTCACCAAAGGGCAGAGCGGATCTAAACTGAGGTCATGGTGATCATTCTGACGACTGCCTAAATCATACACAGTCCTTACTCATCTCATGTTGAGACAAATCATTTTTTAATCTTAGATGAGATGATGATTGAAAATATATCCAATACTACACTCTGAGCTACAGAGAGCACGTTGACAAAAACAAGAAACCACTGAGAAGTCAGGAAGAACCTCGTAGGATTGAGACTTTTCTAGGTGGAGGTGAAGCAAACAAAAACAACATTTATTAGGAGACAGTATAAGAAATGTTCTTATCAGTGTTGTAAACAAAACTTTCTCGTGTGGGCTGGAAAGGAAGGCCAGGGAGGTGACACAGAGGTAGCTTGTGAGGAAGGGCTGGTCTCCGTGCCGAGTACCAGGGCACTCCTAGCAGGTTTCTGTCTAATTGGATACTTGGCCTTTTCTTGTCTGTTCCAATACTGGAAAAGGCCAGACTGTCCCCAAAGGTAACCATGATCCTGGCTGGGGAAACTACTATGAAGCAGTAACTCTGCAACGATGCCATCTGGAAAGCCACTTTCTCCCCTGAACTTTTGTGACAAATATTAGCACATTATAATCTCTGAGATGACTTTGTAAGAAAAGAAATAGCTAAATTTTGTTTTCCACTGTTTTCCCATCCTTTTGACTCAGGCACCCTTTACCTATCTCTTACCTAGGAATGACTGTTGATTTAAAAAACACGAGCCCACACTTTGTAGGTCTTGCTGTCATCAGGAATCTCAAAGGATGGATGTTTTCTGAACATTGCTGGGGCCTCAGCTGCATAGAGCAAGGCCTGGGTTTAGCTTGAGACCAGGTGGGGGTATTTCACTAAGTATCTGATATTTTCTTTGTTCTCTTTTTTTCTCCCGGGGCCCAATCTCCTCAAGGGATGGGTTTTAACTAAGGTCTTGACAAATGGTAATTTTCATGAATTATTGATTGAACCAAAAATAATTGGGAAGGTTGATAATTGCATACAGATCTCATGCTTCTTGCTTTCGTTCGTCCTTGATTCTTTCACACTCTATGACATGGGAAAGACATGAGTGAGGTTTGAAAGATACCTCATCAAGAATATGTTAGTAAGCAATAGTGTCAGAGATATTTCAAGTAAACCATTCTAAGTTTTCAAAAGTGTCTGAAATTAAAAAACAAGCATCCAAAGAAACAAGAACTCTTGTTAGGAAATATACATATTTCAATAAGTCACATGGCACTAAAGGTTGATTTGATGAGAATGACTTCGGCCTTGTGTGGCCTCATTTTTTTTTCTGAAAGGAAAGGATAATGAGACCATAATTGCTTTTGTTTTACTCTAATATTTGTGATTTTGTTTTCAAGATATAATATGTTTTGTAATATATAAAAAATAAAATATTTGGATTTTTTTAGAACAATAAGAGACATAAATAAAAGACCCGAACAGTGAAGTGGTCTGGGTGAGTTTCATGGGTTCCCACCTGTGTGGGAAGGTTGAAAACTACTCCTGAGCTGCAGCTGAAAGGAAGGAGACAGGCTGAGGGAAAGTCAGAGAGCTGTTGCTATGGACTGAATCTGCTCCTAAGCCCCAGAAACTGCAGGAAAGACATAGATCCCTAGTTACGCTGGAGTGAATGGATAGCAATGGGCCTTGACCTCCAGGGAAGCCCCAGTGAGAAACCTCAAAGACATACCATAGCCTGTAGCTTTGGAGAAAATGAGGACCATGCCATTCCTCAGCAGGAGGCACCTGCCACAACCCTGTGGGACCTCCTCCGAGCTCCAGCAGCATGAGGGAAGGACTGGGCAAGACTAGGAGGTGTTGGGTCTGAAGAAACCAGGGTCTCTACAGAGGAGATTGCTAGGAGAGGCATGGATGGGTAGTTTACCTCATCCCCATGATGAACAATCTGTACTTTAAGTGTCTGGTGCTAAGACCACCCAGGAGATCTGGGGGCAAAAATGAAGGAATTGAAAGGACATGGTGTCAGAATGGAGGGGGGCATTGATCCTAAGATGACCCAGAGTGGACCAAGAAAACCACTGCTGCAATTTGTCCCCACCCACTGATGTTCACTAGGCTTCATTCTGTGGTGTAAAAGAGGTGGTATTATCTTCAAGAGAGGCATCTTGAGGATTCAGAGTTCTTCTCACAGGCGTGGGACTGCATTAGGTACTGAGCCAGTTGTTTTAAATCGAATTTGGTGTCCTTGGTTTTATCACATGCTTCCTTTTTTATCATGTGATTCTCTCTCTCTGTCTATCTCTGTCTCTCTGTGCCTCTGTCTCTGTCTCTCTCTCTTTCTCTCTCTTCTATTCTCTTTCCCTCCCTCACATGCCTCTCAATGTGCCAGGCATGTATGTCATGCTCTGGGTCACCCTGTCCTGCTGTATCTGCAAATTAAGATGTAACTTACAATAAGACCATGCCTGAGTAGCGTGAACCCTGGAGCCCACCTCTGAAGAAGGGGCATAAATGCAGATGCACCATGGAGTTAAGGACCACAGGGCCATGGACATGAAAAACTTAGAGTGATGCATTCACGAGTTGAAGGACATCATGAAGTGTCAGCATTAGAAACTTGGAGAGGCAAGGGAATGTCTTTCCCTAGAGCCTTCAGGGAGAGCACCAACACCTTGACTTTGGACTTTAAGCCCCAAGAACTGTGAGAAAATAAACTGATGTTGTTTTAAGTCACCCAGTTTGTGATAACTCATTATGGCAGCCCTATAAGATGAATGAAGTGAGCGATACTTAAATGCTATACTTTTAATTGGTTCATATAGTTAAATGCTATACTTTTAATTGGTTCATATGATGCCTGAAAATGATACATTATTACACAGGAAATGATAGCTATAGTTTAGACATATGTGTTTATTTTGTTGTACTGTCTTAATTTTTAATAATAAAAATTTTTAAATGATGTAAATATTTTGTCCCAGAAGATCCAGTACAAGGTGCAAAAATGGGTTGATGAGAAAAGAGAGGACATGGCCATTGTGATTGGGGGTAGATACCATGTGGTCATCATCACCATCAATGGCAAAAATGTGGTGGAGGGGAGAGTAGAGAAGGAGGGAGTGTGGCAGACGATATTGGAATAGAAATTCCAGGACAGCGAAAACACAAGTCCTCTTCATAGTCACTGTTTACTTCCTGTTAAGCTATCGACTGTGAAGTGTTTTTGTGTGATTTTTTTTTTCAGGTAATGAAACATTTCACATTGTTTCCATTTGTTTGACGTGTCTCATGAATGTGATACAGTTTATGAATTATGAACTTATGAAGCTGTGTGACGATTTCTATCTTGAATGTCCCCTAGAGGACTGCGTGTTAAAGGCTTAACAACCAGTCAATGCATTGCTGGGAGCTGGTGGAAGTTTGCAGAGGTGCAGCCAGGAGGGCAGGTGATCTCGATGGGGGAAAGCCCTTGAGATGGATAGTGAACCCTGGATTTTTCCATCTCTCTTTCTGCCTCCTGGTGCCATGAAGTGGCTTCCAACATGTGCTCTGCCATGATATCCTGTTTGCCCCAAATGCAAAACAACAGAGTGCCCATGGGCTAGAACCAATAAGCCAAAATTCACTTTTCTTCCTTCTGGGTTCATTTATTAAACTCAGTTATTTTGCCGCAGTAATGCAAAGTGGATTCACACAATGTGAACTCACATAAATAGAATATTGAGGGGGCTGGAGAGATGGCTCAGCGGTTAAGGCACTTGCCTCCAGTGCCTAAGGCCCCGGGTTCAATTCCCCAGTACCCACATAAGCCAGACCCACAAGGTGGTGGCCCTGGTACACTCTCAGTCTCCCTCCCTCTCTCTCTCTCTCTCTCTTTCTCTCTCTCTCTGCTTGAAAATGAATAAATAAAATACTAAAAAATAGAATATTGTGTTCCACATGAAGTATGTACACTCCCAGTTAACACTCGTGCTCAACTGCTTTGACTATTTTTATTAAGAAAATTAATCTCTAAAAGGGAAAATAAGATGGGTCCTCAAAGGACAATTCTTTAAAGCCTCTGACCATAAGTAGGAAGGACTTTGTGTAGATGTGTGTCTGATTCTTATTGTGATGTTTCCTGCCTTTGCTGGGGATTCCAGAGAATGACAAAGAGCTTATTGTGATGAAGAGACTAGAGGGGATTTCTGATCTTGAAAGTTCCTCAGTTCTTAAAAGCCTTGAATACATCTAATACTTAGATCAAATAAGAGCTATTTCAATTGTAGGAGATTGAACTATCCAAATCTTAAAACTATTGAATTTTAACCAAAGCAATGTGCACGAAAATCTTGTTCATCATTTGGAGAAAAATTTGATAGTTACTTTACAACAAATGGGAAAACTGACAAGGTGAGTAGTATTTGACTTGAATATGCTGTAGGCCATTGCCAGTGGGATGAAATTGAGGTTGGTGGGGCCTTGATGAGAAGAGAAAGAGAGAGGGGAGGAAGCGAATAAAAGATAAGGAGAGGAGGAGAGGAACATCAAGAAAAGGAGAAGAGTGGAGAGAAGAGGAAAAGAGAGGGAAGGAGAGAAGAGGAGAGGAGAGGAGGCTGGTTTCCAGTAGTTACTTCTCTGAAGACCTATTTAATTTCCAATTTAAAAAATGTTCCCTTTGCTCTCTAGCCTCCTGCTCTTTGAAATAATACCAGCTGAGACTGCAAAGATCATATTTAACTTTGTTAATTAAACACTAAAGGTCCAAGTTCACCTTTAAACTTTTAATAGCTTGACCTCTAACATGGTGCTCTTTGAAAGGACTCAGAATAACTCAAATCCCTGACAATGTAAGAACCTGGCTATGGAAGACCTATTTCCATGGACAAATAGCACTTTCAGGCATGACTGCATTGTGGCTTCTAAGGACCTTGGCACACATTGATTCTGTGTGATTTGTCTTTTGGCTCCAATACAGGTAGATGTGAAATCCTGGGAGAGAGAGGAAGGCAGGGAGAGGTGCTGAGAAAGATCTGGGCTTAGATTCCTTGTGTCTGAGTCTGGGTTTCATTGCTATTACGGAAAAACCTAGACTGGATAGTTTGTAAGGAAAGAGGTTTCTTTTGGCTCACTATTCAAGAAGTCCAAGAAAAGTCTGAGGACATGGTGTGGGGCCTATGGAGCTTCATGTGGTACCAAGTCCTGACAGAATGAAGGACAGTGGGACATGGGCCAAGAGAAAAGGCCAGGTGTATTAGAGCAGCCACTGTGAGAAACCACGACTCCAACAACCTCTTAGAGGCCCCACCAATCCCAATTCAATTCCACCAAAGTTAGTTTTGGTAGAGACACACCATAATCAAATCATAGCACTCACCTAATCAACTCCTTCCCCAAATGAACTAGTTTTTCTGAAACTAATTCTTTCCTTGATTCCTTTAAATTGCATGTTTATTTCATATTAAATTTGATCCTGCCTGAATCTGTCTGAAGAATTTTGGTTTTGTTTTTCCATTGATCTGTCATTTTTATCTGAACTACATTTATTATTATAGAATTATACTCTGTGGTCAGGGATCTCAACCACAAGAAAACTACTATGGAGAGAATGCATATGTCACCCCAAAGTGCTTATGTTGAAGCTTGAATCTCCAATGTGTTTTATGTGGAGGTACAGCCCTTGGGAGATCCTGGGGGTGGAGCCCTTATGAATGGAATTAGTGCCCTTCTAGGAAAAGACATAAGAGGGTTAAACTTCATCTCTACAATGTGAAGGTATAGCAAGAAGGCTAACCTCTGTAAATAAGGATAAGAACCCTCAGCAGAACCCAACTGTAGTCTCCTGAATTTGAACCCCAAACTCTGGAAGTATGAGGAATCATTTCTGAAGCCAGAATTAAGGACACCATCATTTTAAAGTGAATTAAATATTTTCATGTACTTATTTTACCAGAAATGTTTGTGATATGAGATCAATCACCCTGAAATATGCTATTTATGTTGTTACTGAAATTTCCCTTACTGATTACAGAGGTATGATTCATGTATTTATATTGTAATATTTTCTGAGAACATTGCATGTCATTTCCTTTTCCTTCAACCATCCTCTTTCATCATATAGAAAACCCTTTCATTGCCTTCATAAAATCCCTATGATATTTACTATGGTTATTCCTAAATGGATTAATCAATTTGTTTTGTGAATGAATCTCTTCCACGTGCTATTTTTCATGCTTTTCCTTGATCTGTATGCAGGTTATTAACTTTTCTACACATCTCTTTAACAACTATCATCTGTATCAGGCACTTCTATCAGTTAAATTGTTTTTCAGTTAAACAGTCATCTAATCTATAGCTAATTAAAATTGAAAATCCTCCTTCCAAAGAGTCAAAAATCAATCATTTTTCTTGTTATGCCACATTGGTTATATATAGTAGTAAGAATAATGCAAAATAAAGTAACGGAAAGATAGTAGATATTCTCTGTTTATGTTACCAGCCTTGAAGTGTGGCATTGCTCTTTTCTCCAACAGTGGGGCATTTATCTTATTAATAAATCATCTAGGAACTTCAGGGCCAGGGATGAGATACCTTCCAATGAGTTTTTTGGCCAGGGAGGTTCCTGAGCCCCCTCCCCCATACATTTCAGGCCATTGCACCAGAATGAGATGGTAAGACCCTATTGTTGAAGACCACACAGGCTTGGGCTGCAGGCCACAGACAAATCAAGCTGGAGCTGAGCAGGAAACCTTCCTGTTAACTAGCTGACAGAAAGCTGGTTATACCTATGGCTGCATGCAGCCCTGTGGGAGAGAGAAGTCATCAATGGTTATGAACAGCAGTGGACCCTGCAAACCTTAAGACTGGCCAGCCAAGGACAAATGTGCCAAATGATGCAATAGTGGCGTGTCTGTTGTGGGGGAAACCAATTGCTCTTAAATTGGACTGGAGGCCTCCTCCAAAGGAGGGAGTGCAAACCTAGTCAAAACCCTGTAGTGGGGGAGGTCATGAGCCCTAGGGGAGTAAAGTAACACCTGCTGTTGTCTGGCCAAACTCTCATACAAGCACTTTAAAAAAAAATGAGCATACCCATATAATAATGCTACTCTCACTCTTGTCTAGAGAAGCTTTTATTTTTCAGATGGCAGTGACCACAGGGATAACTTAAAAGACACCATAGTGCTGAGAAGAAATGATAGAGAAGTCATCAGCACTGGGACATCTCTATCACACTTCCTGAGGCTCAGGGTCTATTGTGGAAGAGGTGGTGGAAAGATTGTAAGAGCCAAAGGAAGGGTAGGACTGCTTACAATGCAAATTTCCAGACACAAAATGGCCTTGATATTCACGACTTCACAGTGCCTGATAATACCTACACATAATGGGAGGAAAAGATGATGACATCGAAACAAATTAGAGACTAATTGAGAAGGGAAAGAGATATGGGGGAGGGTGGGGAGGGAATCAGAATGGCTAATGATCTATGATTATGGAAGCTATCAATAAAATGTTTTTTTAAAAAGAAATCATCTAGGGGCTGGAGATGTGGTTCAGCAGGTAAAAGAGCTTGCTTGCAAAGCCATCTGGTCTGGGTCAATCCCACAAAGTGATGCATGCATCTGGAGTTCATTTGTAGAAACAAAAGGCCTTGGCTCATCCATTCTCATTCTCTCTCTGTATAACTCTCTCTGTCTATCTGTCTTCTCTTTCTCAAGTGAGATTTTTTTTAAAAGATGTTAACTTGTTTTTAATACAAAAATAGATTTTTATTATAAGTAGTTGTTGGCTTTTTAACATGTTTTACAAATGCTGGAATACTTGCTTTTTGTTGTTTGCCTTCGAGGATCTGGTAATATTTATGTTGCATCAATTTGTTCTAAAGATGAAATACTCTCAAATAACCATTTGGATAATGTGGTGGTATTATTATTTTGTTACTATGTGAGTATTGTTAACATTTTCGCTAGGTGACTGTATCTATAATCATTCAAAAGTCCAGCCTTTTGTTGTAGTCTTATCAGGTTTGTTATGACTCAGCTTGGTTTCTAAAATGATATGAAAAATGGTTCAGGTTCTTCTTCCTTTTTCAGTGTTGTTTTCATATTTTTCCATGCTCTGAAAGACTGTAAAATCACATATACATTTCTTAGGAATACTGTAAAAATTATTGATAAGACAATTCAAACCTAGAGCCTTGACGGGAAGGGTTTTCATTGGTTATTAAAATTGTTCTCATCTTGCTTGTGTTCAGATTTCCTGTCACATCTTGACTCAGTAGTCATTCCCTAAGCCATTCATAGAAGTAAGCTGAACACACTCATTCATATTCCCACCCATTCAGAAGAAACCAGTTAAATTAAGAGATAAGCAGGGAAAATAGGGGCAAGTAAATGGTAAATGAGACAAGATGCATGAAAGCAGAGGACAGTGGCTTCGGTAGATGGAATCAAGTTTATCAACCTCGTAGAGAAGCTTGGTTGTCAGGATCTCCATGTGACAGCCTGGGGGTGTCACCCAGGAAGGTTATTTGCTTAACTGTTTAACTGCTTCCTAATTAATAAATCTTCAGGTTGTCACATGTCCTGCTCATAAACAGCGTGGAGATCCAGTACATGTGTGTACATTCCTCTGAGACATTGACTAGGGAGGAAGAACCCTGCTGATGAGAGTGGTCTGGAGTGATTTCAAGGTCAGAGCTGAGGACCTTGGTAAGAATGGAGAGGGGCGGAACCGGAAGTGAAGCTCTGCCCTTTTCCACCTCTTCCACCTCTCTGCTGGCTGGTGTGACCTGGAAGTGGATCCTCACCCAGGTCCAGGTCGCATGCAGCCCCTGCCTCCATCACAGTGACCATGGAACTCCTTGGGAAGCAGAGACAGGAAAACACATCGAGAATTAGGCAGAACAATATGAAATCACTGTTTTAGGTTTTGTTTTCTTTTTTTTTTTGTCAGTTACAAAACAAACATCAGTCATGACATTTGGTTCCACCTAATTTGAACCACCAGGAAAGGCCAATTTAAGGGGATTAAAAGAGAAAGGGCGATAGGAAATAAAGTATCTGTCATAGAAAATAACAGTTACTCCACTTTCCATGGATGCAATTAGCATCAGTGAGCATCAGGAGAATTTTGTATGACTTTTTAAAAAATTTTTTTTATTATCCATAATTAGATACACTTAATAAGGGAATAATGTGTTGATGTCTCCACTTCCCCTATTTCCCTCTTCCCTGTTCTCAGTCAGATGAATATCCTCCTCTGTGGGCAGTCTGGATCAATCCATGGGGTAGGGGCTTGTGAACAGCCTAGGAGTTAACCTGGTTCCACCCCCCTTTGCATGTTGTTACTGAGTGGGCAACGTCTCTGGATATTCTCCCCCATCA
Source organism: Zapus hudsonius (assembly GCA_004024765.1). Taxonomy (NCBI): domain Eukaryota; kingdom Metazoa; phylum Chordata; class Mammalia; order Rodentia; family Dipodidae; genus Zapus; species Zapus hudsonius. The sequence goes on along the minus strand of PVHP010006335.1, from coordinate 7,480 downwards.
TGTCTCTTACAATCTTTCTGCCCCCTCTTCTGCTCAGTTCCCTGGGTCATGGTGGGTGAGTATTAAGGCTGCTTTGTTGTTGAGACCTTAGGAGCCTCTGTACTTCTACTTGAGGTTGTGTTTAAAATCATTGGTGTCTGTTTCACTGGTTCATCCTGGGCTGATCGATTGGCTGTGGTTATAGGACTCTTGCTTATCCCATCACTGCCTGCGGGATTCCCTGTGTTTCCTCCACGGTAGGTCTGGGGTGGCACATCTCTTGCCAGGAAGACAGCTGTAGGCCTATGGCTCAATAGTAGGGCTGGAGGAGCCACAGCTCTCTCGGAGCCTTCTGAAAGATACAAATAGAATCTCCATCGGAGAGTTAGATCAGTATAGGTTAATTGAGATACACTTTCCTGAGTTGGCTAGATTCTATTGTTGGTAGCTTTTTGTAAATCACTTATATAGTGAATTTCTCTTTGGGGTCCTAGGATTTGGTTCCCTATGTAATTTACCCTGAAATCCCAGTTCCAGTCAAGGACTTCCCTTCACTGAGTGGATTTCTTAGCAGAATTGTCAGCTGTTGATTGCCTCCCTCAGGCTTTGGGGCCTCCATTGCACAAGTGCTTCCTTCATGGTTCGCTGTTCTCTTCCAGTAGGCACTGTGTTCAGCCTACTCATGGTAGCCGACTGCGTTTCATGATAGTGGTCTCTGTTTATTCCAGCTGTCGTTGACCAGTTTCCCCTGGCAGCTTATGCAGCGCCTTCCAGCTCTGCACTAACTTCTATCTGGGGGCTGGTTACCATTCTGGACCTCATAGGGTCTCTTGGTGCTGATAGATGGCTTTCTGTGGTTCTTCAGCAACAGGATCGCCTCAGGCCTGAGGTTGGTAATCAAGAGCTTTGACAGAATCCTGTCGCGTATTGGGGCCCTCATGGGTCACTTTGGTCAACATCTCAGTGAAGGAGGGATTCTGTGTCTGGGACCAGGAGCTGCTAGACTGATCGGTTTTTCCTAGACTTAGACTCTCCCCTTCCATTCTCGGCGCCGCTTGCTGGATGATTCCCACTCCATGCTCATTAGTGGACATCGTGCACATGAGGATTTTATAATTTTGGACCAGTTTTGGTTCAACTTCGTGTTTAAGACATCCCCTCCCCCCACTTCTTACTTCTCTTTCCCAAGCTCTCAATTCTGGTTGGTTTGCTTAGATTTTTACCAGCTATAACTCAGACAAAGGCCTAATCTACAGATTTTACTGAGAACTCAAAGGAAATACATAATAAAATCTCAAACACCCCCTCACAAAATGGGGCATTGATCTCAACAGAGAATTCACAGAGGAGGAAACACAAATGGCTTTGACGCATCTAAGAAAGTGCTCAGCATCCTTAAGCATCAGGGAAATGCAAATCAAAACCACAATGAGATACCACCTTACCCCAGTAAGGCAATGGCAATCATAAAGAAAGCCAACAACAATCATTGCTGGTGAGGATGCGGGAAAAGGGGAAAAGGGAACCCTCATTCACTGCTGGTGGGATTGCAAACTTGTTCAACCATTATGAAAAGCAGTGTGGAGACTCCTAGACAGAATGGACATAGAACTACCAATGGACCCAGCTATCCCTCTACTAGGCATCTACCACAAGATGTCACATCTTGATGCAGAAACATTTGTACAACTATATTTATAGCAGCTCAATTCATAATAGCCAAGAATTGGAATCAACCCAAATGCCCATCCATGAAGGAATGGACAGCAAAACTGTGGTATATTTACACGATGGAATTCTACTCAGCTGAAAGGAAAAATGTATTACTGTTTTTAAAAAGATTAATTAGGTTTCTGCCATGTGATTGCAATTTTTAAAAAGTATTTATTTACTTATTTGCAAGAAGAGAGAGAAGAGAGACAGACAGAGAGAATGGACACAGCAGGGCCTTCAGCCACTGCAAACAAACTCCAGATGGCATGTGCCCCTTGGTGCATCTGGTTTTATGTGGGTCCTGGGGAATTGAAGCTGGGTCATCTGCCTTTGTAGGCAAGTGCCTTAAGCACTGAACATCTCTCCAGCCCAGTAGTCTTTTTCATAGTTTCCCCAACATGACTAAATGGGGGAAAGTTGAGAGATGGTTTACCTCATTCCCATTCCAAAATCTATAATTTATTTTTTTAAAAAGGAGAGAGGAAAGAGGAGAGGAAATGAAAGGGAAAGAGAGAAAGGGAAGGGAAAGACAAGGAAATGGGAAAAGGTGAAAAGACAGAAAGGGAATCTAACTCAACTAGAATAGAATAATAAGCCTTAATTCTGCTGTAACACCCATGTTTAATCACTCCAACCTATTCTGGGCAATTTGTAACAATTTTACTAATATCCCTGAGTCTAAACAGAAGAAAACAGGGGAACGTGTCTTGATTTTTGGACTCCTGTAGTCAATGAGTGGTAAAAATTACCGCTGGAGCAGCCAAATCTATGAAATAAATTCCTGGGTGGCCTCCAAAACTGTAGAGTAAAAACATGGAAGATAGAAAATGCTTCCAAGAACAAGCAGGGAACAGAAAGCCAAAAAGACGTACGAGAAAAGTATTAACTAGTAGGAGGCAAGATTTCCCTCTTAATCAAAACAGGAGTGATAAATTCCTTCAGGAATTTATGCTAAAGAAATACACATGTGTCTGAAAGGATATCTACCTAGGTACTGGATTTCCATCTTGTTTGCAGCAACAAAACTGGTGACATCCTAGCTGTATAGTACCTAAGCAGTTAAAAATACAACCATCCTAGGGAAGTAAGGTTGGATGAACCAGACACATAAGTCCTTGCCAGGACTATCACCAGCTTACTTGCTTAACTAAAAAAGCAAATTTCAAAGCAGTATAGGCAAGATGATGTTACATGCCCCCAAATGTGGCAGGGAAGTCATAAATGCATACAGGTATAAATGCATTACTGGGATAAAGGAAGGGGCACCTTTGTTTCTTGCAGTGGTGGGACTTGAACTCGGAGCCTCATGCTAACAGGCTAGCATTCTACAATGACCTACATTCCCTGATGCTGAACACCCAGCTCTTGGTGACCACAGGGGAAGGAATATGCAGACGAGAACAGTCTTGGTTTGTTATACTTAGTTGTTTGACTCCCTTCAATGATAATATGCTTACTTAAATGTAATAGTTACTTAACATTGAAAGCATATTAAAATCATTATATTCGTCATCATACATGGAGTTCAATGATAATTTTCAAAATATTACATTAGTCTATATCATAATTGTATTTCTGCTTTTATTATATTTTTATTTTTTGGTGTTTTGAGGAAGGGTTTCACTTTAGCCCAGGCTGACCTAGAATTCACTATGTAGTCTCAGGGTTCAAGGCGATCCTCCTGCCTCTGCCTCCTGAGTGCTGGGACTAAAGGTGTATGACACCATGCCTGGCTTATCTTCTTTTTTTTTTAAGGTGCCAGAGTTGTGTTATTATTTTGTTACAAGAAATTGAGAAATACAACTACGGTTTACTATTTTCTAATTAATTTCTGTCACTTGAAATCCATGGCTTGAAAACGATTAATGGATGAATGGCCTGAAGTAGACTATCTCAGGGGCAGGAACAATAATAAAATTTTATTCATTCTGAGTTTGACGTAGTTATTAGGCTCCATATGGAGATGTCAAACAGATACAAGTCTAGAGATGAGAGACCTTAGGTTTAGAGATCTGAGTGAGGCACCACTTAGTCAAACCAGTTAAATCATGAGAACAAATTGAAACCTTATAATTATCTTTCTTCTTTATTCAAATGTGTTTTTTGAACAATTCTGAAGTCTTGAACAATAACCAATAATACATCTTATTTATTTTAATTTTATCTTATTCAGTAGTGGAAGTGTTTAAGGAGATAAGTTTTTATGTGAATAGAACTTTATTTGCCTCCAAAGATTTCTGTGGGTGCTTTATATCTGGTTAATACAATGGAAGACTTCATCCATGTCAGGAACTATGCTCTGAGCACAACCCATTTGACCGTCATAAAAACCCTCTGAACTAACCCATCTCTTCAGGGATGTCTGTATGTTTGGTTCGTTTGGTCTGGGTACCATGCTTACAGCCTAACTAGAGGGGAAAGTGGGCACATGAACTAGAAGTAGCCATGCATCAACCATAGTGCTTAGCTCAAGAGCAGGCAAGTGACCCAAAACCAGGCCCCTGGGGACCTCCGCGAGACTGGCGCTGGAACTTGCAAGAAAACAAGGATCTTTTCCATGGACTCTTTCACAATCAAACAAAATGAGAATAGAGAGCTGTTTGCTTCCTTGTGTGTAAGGTTAGCCTGAGACTTAAGATCAACACAAAGCGATATATTGTGACTTATAGGGAATGCGAGACGATTCATAAATAATGCCATCTGAACACCAAGAACCAATTGCACTTAAAGGCAGAATCGTCCTGGGATCTCCTGGTTTTGTAAGCTCTTCAAGATTCAGCAAGTTGAAGTAATTTTCTGTCACTTGAAATCCCAGCAGACTGTAGAGAGTCCATCCCCAGGTCCCATAGCTTTTAGATAGTGGGTCCATTATACGTACACAGTGTTGAAGCCTCTAATCACCACGATCCACTTACCTCATGCCTTCTAGATGGACTTATTTACTCATTCACTGAACACACATGACCCTGGAGCTACAGGCTAGATCATTTAAATCTCTTGAGGCATGGAAACAGCTATGGACAACATTGGGATAACATTGAGTCTTATTGAACAAGAGCAATGGAATACGATTTCCATATTGAGAAAATTGCTCTGGTTGTTACATGGAGAGGAAGCTAAGCAGGGAGAGCAGAAGCAGAAGCCATCCCAGGGAAGAGACTGTGATGTCCAGAGTCGAGAACTTGCTCTCTTGGACTGTTTTAGATGAAGGTTCTGGTAAGAGGGGGTACCTGAGATGTATTTTATAGGTCCAGTCCATGGATTTGCTGATCTTGGCATGAGAACTAAAGGGCCGGCAGTAGTCAAGGGTGGTGCCTAGGGCTCGGACCTGGGAAACTCAGGGAATCGCGTGCCATTGCATAAATATCCAAGGAAACAGATGGTTCAGGGGCAGGAACCAGAAGTGGAATTGGACTCACTCTCAGTATGAGATGGTTTTTCGACTCCACATGGAGATGTCGGACACCTACAAGTCTGGAGATGAGAAGAGACCTTGGATTAGAGATCTGAGAGTGAGGCACAGTTTAGTGAAACAATGGAAACAAATGGAATCTTTTCCTGAGGGGGGAGGGGGAGAGAACAAGCTAGTAAAACTAGAAAAGGGAAAGTGACGCAGGAATTTGGGGTGTTTAAGATCAATACAGCCTTTCTTAGCTCTTGGCTGGGCTTTAATCCAGAAGTTAGGGTGCTACATGGTCACAGTGCATCTGAGTCAGTGGCCTCCAGATTCTTGTCTTATAAACTCGAAGAATAAAATCCATAGACCATAGAGGGTAAAGTTTAAAAGGATTTTACTGTAGACTATAAGATAATGAAAGAAGGAAGAGTGTAAGGCAGGGTTCCCTTGAAATGCGAAAAATGACCAGTGACTCTCATTGGAGACTTCTTTGGGAATTTACTGGATGGAGGCTGAGCTGGTCAGCCAAGTTCCCTTGCCAGGTGTTTAGGTACCTGACAGACTTATTTACATCTTCATGTCAGGTTTTTAGGGAAGGGGAACTCCTTTTGGAAAGAAGAGATAAAGAAGAACAAAGATCTTATGTTATGTGTTTAGACATCTTATAACCTTTTTTATATCTTTTTTTATCAGGTTCATATGAAAGGAGAATTCCTTTAAAGAAAAAAATAGGAAAACCAGATCCCTACTTACAGGCTGAAGAATGTTTCCTGTCTATGGCCAAGAAAATACTGTTCATTGTACCCTCAGCTGCCTGGCTAATGTCTATCTCCTTCTTCCCTCTGAAAAGATAACCCTAACCACCTTAAGAGTAACAAGCTCTGAGACCTAGACTACTTTTATGTTAAGATTAGAAAAAGAAAGAATATATTCTGTGTTGATGTAGTAGAATAGAATGTTTGAGTCTAGAAATTTATTTTCTCATAGCTTTGAAGACTGAGATGTCCAAAGCCAGGACATGGATCCAAGGTTCACTGTCCAGTGAGGACTCCGTGTACTTCCAGTCAGAACACAGATACAGTGTGTTGTAGTCAGCTTTGTAGTTGCTGCACAGAAAGAACCCTAACAAAAGCAGCCTGTGGAGGAATGGGTTTATTTGGCTTATGGATTCAAGGGGAGACTCCATCATGGCAGGGAAAATGATGGCATGAGCAGAGGGCTGGACATCACCTCTGCCACAGTGGCAGGAAGGTGTGCCGAAATTTTGGCAAGGGGAACCTGGTTTATAACCCCCATAAGCCAGCCCCCAACAACACAGATCTAGTGAGGTTCTAATTCCCAAACTGCCATCAGCAGAGGATCAATTACCCAGAACACATTCATTTGTTTGTGGGGGACACCTGGATCAAACCATGACACAGTGTTTGCTGTCCAATGAGGGTTCAGTCTCTGCTTCTCAGTGCTTTCTTACATGACACGTGCTCCAGTTGGGAGGAAAGCTGTAACCTGGTATGACAGAAGGGAAAAATGTACTAAATACTGGATGACATAGGGACATGAATCCTGATCATGAGGGTTACCACCGCATCGGCAACACCTATACGTTACAATGACAAGAATGGCCTAGTCCAGAGAGAAGAAAGAAAACTTAGGAAGTGAGTTCTTGGGTCACTGAGAAGTGAGGTACAGAAAATGGCCAGAAGCAGATGTGAAGGTTAAGGATCTGGGTACAGGTAGAGGAGAACCCAACACTTGGTGGTGAGAGGACTTCTCAGACTGTGATCCTTCAGCACCTCCTATTGTTCTAGCTAACTTAGGTCCTCTGCATTTTTCACTTACTCATTTTTAAAGGCGTATTTCTGTTTTCCCAAGGTGGAAGGAATGAATTGGTGGAGGAGAATTGAGGTAGGGAGAGAAGGGGTGGATTTGTGCTCTCTGGCAGGGGTGAGGGTGGGTTTGTGTGAGGGTATGGTATGGACAGAACAGCTCAGTTGGCATTTGTAGTTATGAACCCAAGACACATGTGCCTTGTCCTCTGTCTTGTCTAGTGGCTGGATACAGGCTGATATAGATCAAGACATGGGACCAATCAAGAAAAAAATCAGTAATGCAAATACTACTAAGGAAAGAAGGAAGACAAATTTAAGAGAATGAAAAGAAGAAATTATATGAAAGATATGAAATCTAAGATGAGTGGGAGAAGTAGAAGATAGTAAAAAACTAAGAAAGACAATGTCTATGAGACGATGATTATAAAACAGCATGTGATGACTACAGGATGTTGGAAATGGCAGTTATGGGGTTACAAGAAAATCTAAGACAGTAATTTAAAAACTTTAGATCTTGACAGTTAAAAATAATAGACACCAATAGATATGCACATGTATATAT